>JALLPE010000115.1:0-24088 GCA_036940025.1 Conticribra weissflogii
ATCGCGGGAGTGGCGGCCCTGGCGTACCACACCTCCAAATTGTGGCCCTGCGTCTCCAACCGCGGCGGAGCCGCAAAGACGATGGGCCACAATTTGGAGGTGTGGTACGCCAGGGCCGCCACTCCCGCGATTTTCCTGATGAACAAGCCGCCCATGTTGTTCTCGTCGGTGGTGATGGTCAGAATGGTGGAGAGACCGCCCTGCTTGGACTTCCAGCCGCGGGAGTCGTCGAACCATTGGGTGGATTTGGTGTATTCGAGGAGGTTTTTGTCGGAGTGGGGTTGGCGCGGGTAGAGGAGGGGGGAGAGGGTGTCGAGGACGGGCTTGCCGGTGGCCATGACGTCGCGGAAGGAGGTGATCCAGAAGAGGCCAGAGCAGAGGAGGGTGGTTAGAACGAGGGGGAGGGGGAGGAGGTGAGGGGTGTCCTGGTGACGTAGCGTTGGTGGTGTTGGATGGTTATTATTCCGTTTGGTTTCGGAGTTTTTGGTGCCGGTTTTGGATTTGGATGGATGGCCTGATTTGGGGGTTTTGGAGAGTTTGGAGGATTTGGCATTGTCGTAGGTTTCGTCGTTGTTGGTATCGTTGGCTGCCTTGGAGGATTTGCTGGCTTCATTGGACGGGGACTTGCCGTTCTGCTCGTCCAGGTGAGGAAATATCTTTCGTCGTCGTGTTTCCGTCATGGTGGTTGATCTTTTTAGGCCAGTTTATGTTGCACAAGAGGGCTGCGGAGGTCACCTTGGAGCACGGTTGGTGTATAGTATCGTCGCTCTTCGATGAAGATTTGCGGCCATCGTTGTTGAAATTTGTTGACATATGTTGAATTTAGTTCAAAATCATGTTGAAATGACTCAAAATGTCACCGTTGCAATATTGTATGACATCATTCAACGGGCATAATTTAGGCAACGGGCATATATAATAATATTTTTTGTCAAAGCCGATTTGAATTTTGAATTCTTTGCAGTATAATAATATGATTATTCGTTGTTATGAACTAGTTCACTTCTTGTTACCGAAAGAAACTTGTTGAAAGAAACATGAAATCAGTTATGTTTCTGTTATTAGGATCTGGTACAAACAATTCTGTCTCGATATTCAAAGAGTACTAAGTCCACCATGGCAAGAATGTCCTTACGGGAAAGAGTTTCCCCATCATTTTGAGATTCCAGATATTGTAGTGTGTGTGGTAGAATCGCAAGAAAAATTATTCCTAAATAATACATGCAAAAAAGACACCACAAAATCCTCTTTTTTTGGCAAGACCAAAAACTAAAAAAGATGTTTTTTTCACGTGAACAACGCGAAACAAAAAAAATCAAGTCCCCACTCACCCCATCGAGTTATCGTATTTTTATGACAATAAATATTATTCCGAAGAGCTCCCTCTCGCAACCACAAATGATAATGCATTGCTGAAAGATCATGTTGTGCTAAAATTATCAAAACCGCAAACCTCCGCCAAGGCTGCTCTGCCGTATTTGCATCGATAATAAGCAGTGATTTGCATCAATCAATAATATTATATCCAGGGCGGCTGGCGTCGGGCCGCTAGAAAGGAAGGCAATCGACGTTCTCGACGAGACTCGACGATCAAATCATTGTCTACCTCTCCAATAACAAGAATCCCATACAGCCGGAGAGAGTCCGTAGATACAACGTATCACCTCGCCTTGACAACATTAAAGTTGGGCGTCATCTCAATCGGTTCTCTCGACATCATTCATTCGACCGGCCAGAGTATTGCGACACTGTACTATTTTTCGTGACGAATGACAAACATGAAAGATCCTCAAACTGGCTCTTTCGAAGGAGCCAACCTTGCAGAGTTAGTGGGAATCGATGCGGCAAACATGGAAGCGACGACTACTATGACGACTTCCACGACAGCATTTTGGTCGTCATCGGCTTCTATGACTGCCAACAATGATACTTTGAACGACACGGGGCCTGCTGTGGCCACGACCTATGTCAATGCAATCGATGTGCCCATGACTCCGGCAAATACAGGATATGATACAGCAATCACAACCACAACCACAACTGTAACTACAACCACAAAAGCAACAGTGCCCCCTCAAACGCCTCCCCAAATGGTATCTTCCTCCAATTCCCCCCCTCTCATGCCCAGCTCCAATTCCCAGGGAATCACCCTTCAAGCCATCGGTCTCACTCTGGGCGGCGGGCTCTGCGTTTCCACGTTTGCCATTCTCTTCTTCGGCCTTGCGGTCATGTCGAGATCGACCAATATCGCGCCGAGGTGCACGGCGAGGCATCCAAACACTATTTTTAGGACGAAGCGGGATATGTACTCGGAGAAACGGAAGAATGGGAAACGAAGCAGCGAGAAAGGAATTAGAAAGAGAAAATCTCTCAACAATAATGGAAGCGCTGGTGTACTCCCAATGAATGCGGCCCAAGCAGGTGTGATCTGTTCTGCCGATAGAACCCTGTCTTCGTCGTCCAACGAACGACAACAGCAACAGCAACAGCGGCAAACTCAACAAAAATCAAAACTCACAAAACAAAACTCCTCGGCCACGGCAAATTCCCAGTCCGCGACCAGAACCACATCCAAATCCAAACTAGTCCCCCTCAAAACCTCCTCCGTCATCGAAACCTCCCGCCATGCCACCAAAAAGGCCACCACTCTTTCGATCAAAGCCACCCGTACCACCACCAACATGGCCACCAAACTCGTCACCGGCCTCGACCTCGATGGATTCACCGCCGCCCAACGCAAGGAAATGGAGGAAGAAGAACTGGGAAATCGCGAGAGATTCGTGCACAATTCCATAGGTCAACCCGTGTACGTGGGGGATAGTTCGGCGAGGAAGGCGAGGAGAGTGAGCGGAAGTTCGGCTTTGGAGAGATTGGGGAGCGGGAGCGAGAGGGACAGAGAGAGAGAGATGCTGGGGGGTTCGTATCCGAGGAGTTTGAGCGGGATTGATGCCGGAATCGTGGTGGAATGCGGGGATTCGAATTCGAATTCGAGTGAGTATATGGACGAACCGGCGTCCGATCAGGGGTATGTGGATCTGGATGCTGCGGAAGAAGGTGTTTTGAAGAGCGATCCACTGGGATATGCGAGTGGGCATAATGTAGGGGAAGCGAATGAGGAAGAGGAAGGAGAAGAGGAAGAAGAAGGTGACGAGACAGGTTACATTCATCCGCAAGATAGGGGCAATCCATTCCTCGGATGGATTCCTTGGACACTGAATTTGTCTTATGACCGAATGCTGAGAGGGATTCCTGGAACAGGAACGAGGGATGGTGGTATGGGTGGCAAGCTACTAGGAGTGAACCTAGATGCAATTGTTTTGTTTCGTTATCATGGTGAGTTTTGTTTTTGGGCCTTTGTATCCAACTAGAACATCGCTGCAAGCTTTTATATAACAATCTTCTTTTGATCTTGTTTCCGACAGCACTATGCCTCAGAGTGACGGCTGTAGCGTGTTTCATCTGCATTGGTGTCATTTTACCTCTCAACCTTACTGCTTGCAATCTAGAGGATATTTACTGCCAAAGCATCCCGGCCAATGCCAACATGACAAATTACGGACGCACCACCATTGCAAACATTATGTACACAGCTGACTCGCAATCTTCTGATCCATCTAGCACTACCGCCGAGGGAATGCTCGTGTTAGACAAACGGAGATTTCAATTCTTTTCAAAAGTGTTTTGGGCAGATCAAACTCTTCCTCATTTGATTCGGCTGTATTTGATTGCTATTTGTACGTGGCTCATCACCTATTATACCTTAAAAAACATTCAGAGAGAATGGAGAGAAAACTTGGTACTTCGCAGGGTGTATTACCTAGAGGCAGATCACTACGGCAATCGACAAGCAGAGTTGGATAAAACGGTGTATCTGCCACATGACGGCGATACGGATGAAGAATCCGATAATGACGACGATGAAATGGATTTGCGAAGGCGTAGAGCCGTGAACAAGGGGCTTCCATCCAATGAGCAGCCAAAGTATAAAACTAGGAATCCATGGATCCCTCACCCGGAACACAGGGATACCATCCCTAACATTGAATTATACTCCGTATTAGTTGGTGGGCTACCATCTCTTCCATCTGAAGTGGTCAACACTGAAGATATGGAAGCAGCAATCGGTTTTTCGAAGAGGGCCAGTATTGATTGGCAGCTGGCCGTTGCAACCACCTTTTTTGACCACTGCGTACCCAATCAGCCAGGATTTAGTTCGAGTGTTGTTGCAGTGACTATCTTGCCGGGGGCACCGGAGTTAGCTAAGGCGTGGAGAAAATGGTACGCTGCGGCTGCTGCCTTGAGAAGGTTGAGGTTTATCCGCCAGGTTATCGCAGACAAGGTAAGATAAATTACGAATGGGTGCGATCCATTGAATGATAGGTTTATCTAATACATCATCCCAATCCTTCCTCTTGGAAATAAGAAATACTACGACATCGACGACGTCGAAGAAGAAGAGGATTCTTTCAAAGACAGTGACAGTCGTCTTAGAGGATCAATTTCGCAACATTCTTTTTATGCAAAGCAGACGCCCTCTCGATCGATCACCCCCCAATCCAGACGCTCTGACTTAGGCGACGAGTCGGAGCAATCCGCCAAAGTCACCTTTTTGGATGACGAGACAGCAGCATCTCGATTGGAAGACGCAGAAATCCGTAGGCAGGTCGGCCAGTATCGACAGAATTTCGGGGTACCAGAAAGCACTTCAGAAGTCGACATAAGAATTTTTAAATCGTTGAATTATGGACCGGAGCAGCAGGCAGTGTATTCGAGAGAGATGGCGCAAGGGGCTGCAGCATGTTGCCCAAACGGTTGCTGTGAAGGTTAGCCAATTTTTGATTTAATCGCAATTGTTGATATTTCATCAATCTGTTGCGAATAACCTTTTTTTTCAAACCAGGTCGAGTTCGTCGTTCCCCTATCGACAAACTGTTGGCAATGGAAGAAGCGACTATTGAACGGTTGGAAAATGCTCAGTATGAATTACAATGCGCTCAAATGCAGGCAGCTGTTTCCATTTTAGACACTGACAAAAAGTCTATGAGGAAAGATAATGCACACGACACTGAAATTTTACTTCAGCAAAGCAGTGCCGCTGATATGGACCAATTACCCAACATCGGTAGTGGTGTTAAGACGTTTATTGACCAAGGCAACTCAGTTACGACAGAAGCGGAATTGCCCACGCTGGAACGAGTATACAACAATTCAGCTGGTGACAAAGTAGATGTTTCCCCCAAAACTCTGGATTTTCTATCGAATGGTGTTTCGGATCCCAGTGACGGCCTTCCAAAAAACCCATGTCGAGTTTCCTTTATCCCTGGTTCGGGAAGTAAGAAAGTGGAGATGGAATCGCAGTTGCTTGCGAAATACGGGCCAGCTTTGCCTTCCTACGCTCAATCAGAAGAGAAGAAAAACGATACCTTCGAGCAAGAGGCAACTCATTCGTCGAAAATGTCAATGTCATCTTCTCCTGTAGAACAAAGGAGATCTGCAACGCCCCCAGCAAGATACTCTTTACAAACAATCAATGAGAACAACGAGACTCAAAGACTCTCGTTGCACAATTTGCAAACATCAAACCAATCACCTTGCAATTCAAAATCATCTGCTGCTCCGCCATCAAGAACGATCCTTCGAATGAATTCAGAAGGCAGATTTCTGTTCAATCCTGTAAATTTCGATGAAGACGATGACGATTCATCTACTGCATCGGCGCGTAACTCTCGCGGTGTTGTCAGTGCCATCCGAGAAAATCCGTCCATGACTACATTAGGGGAACCATCGTTAAGGCGCCGTGCATACACTGGACAATCCCACGTTTCTAACGGCGACGTTACAGCATCCAGTAACCAATGGGATCAGGTAAATTCGATTCTTCGCATCGAGGAAAACGAAGGTGAAAAGGAAAACATTGGTCAAAATGCAAGAACTTTGGACACTGGAGTTTGGGAGATGCCTTCGTTCAAATCAACCATGGCTTCGTTGAAATCGTCGATCATATCTTCGCTGATGACAATTGGAAGGTGGACAAAAGTGAAAGCTGATCCAATTACGTCGAAATTGGCGAAAGACTCGACGTATGCTGTTGTCACATTTTCATCACGACAGGCCGCTGTGGCCGCGCGTCACTGTCTTGCCGACGGTCGTGGCGTCCAAAGATGGCTTTCTGTCGAAAGTGTCCCTGTTGTAAGTCAGAGATTGATAATGAAGTGCACTGATTCTTATTGTAAACACTCATGTGTTTTAAAAATTCAATTTCCATAGCCCCCGCTGGCTGATGCAGCCCCATGCGACATCATCACATGCCGTGGATGTTGCCGCCCTGTGACACTGAACCTGAATAGAAACCAAATGCTTCTTAGACGCTACTTGTAAGCTCTCTATCATATTGACGATTGTTCAGTTGTGTTTGCAGAGTTTATCCTAACTTCCTATCTCCTATCATTTTCCCCCATTTTAACCCAGTGCCATTGCGTCTTTAATATTCATTTACATCTTTTACACAATCCCAATCACGTGAGTTTCGTGTTTTTCGTCAAACAGCAATCTGGTCGAATAATACAACAACCAACACCGCTCATCATCTTATCCGAAATTAAGACAGTGCGGCAAAGAAAGTCGTTGAACCATCCAGTCTACAACGAACACTGCCTGGGCTGTACAATTGGTTCAACCAAACAAAATATCTTTCGGCGGATATACTGTCTGGTTTGGTGTCTGCTCTCCTATATACCACATTTTTTGCCTTGTGCCCCGTTATGTTTAAAATGATAGCTAACGCCGGTTCGCAAGCAACATCTGTACAAGAAGCTGAAAAGTATGCACTACAATATTACTGGTACTTCATGCTCGTGACTGCATTCGTCTTCACCGGGTTGGCAGATGCAGCTATTGACATTTGGAATCATAGGTGAGTATCATTCATGCGGTGAAACAAACCACAATGTCGAAATATCACCAATAATATGATTTTTTCTGTGCTTTGTATGACAGTAATGTTGAGCAAAGTTTGGGGGAGTTAGTTGAAAATATTGCTTCAGCGACGCCACTCGCCACATCAGCTACGTGGCTCAACTGGATCATTGTTCGCACAACGGTAAGGATTTCAATTCCTTCCTCGTTTCGTCAGAGCTCAATACAAATTTGTTAATCGTTGATTTTCTTGTTTTAGATGACTTTGCCCCTGCAGTACATGTTGCAAGTCAACACTTTCATTTTTAGTTGGATCGGTTGGAAATGCTGTGCGCGGTGCACTATGGGCGGAGGACCCGGTGGACCGATTCCTTACCGTATATACGTCGACGGGGGTGTTGTGTTTGTTTGTGTTGTCTCGCTCGCCCCCCAATCTCCACTGGTCGCCCCAGCAGCCTTACTGTATTATCTTTTCTGTGTTCCATTATGGCGGAGGAACTGTATTTTCCTATATAGACCAAAATTCGACTCAGGAGGCGAGCGCTGGCCCTTTCTATCGGATGTTTTGATCACGAGCCTTTTCATGGGGCAGTTCCTCCTTACACTTCAAATGGTTCTGCGCGATGCGTTCGGGCCAGCTCTTATTGCCGCATTCCCTGCAATTCCAACGTATTTGTATCGTAATCATATCATCAAACGATTTCGGAGGGCATACGACGATGCCGGTTTGCTTCAAACTTCTCTTCTTGATGGATGGGACAATACGTTACCAACTTCAATGGAAAAAAGAGAAGAATTCAGACAATTTTTAGTCGACGCTCACAAAGCTGCATATATTCCTGTCTGTATAGCTGGTGGCGCAACTAACATCCTTACCGCTGAGCCAGCTGTAGTCATACCCAGTGAAAACGATGACATGCTTGGATACTCAGAGATTTCGGGGAACAGACCAGATATTCCATCATTTAGCGATGCACCCATATCTCCATACTTTGGTGATCAGGCAACTGAAATTAAGCCTATCGATGGATTGTGGAATAGTGATGGTCTGACCACTCCAACGTCTTCCAATCAACGTGGAGGCTTACTGCGAAGAACTGTTAGCTACGCTTCGAACACCCCACGATCACAAACAAGTCCAATGAATTTTGAGGATCCTCAAGCTCCTGTTGCCGTTAGTGGCGCAGATCAAAGCAGAACCACGATGCTGTGGAGAAAAGTGAGAGATAAAGTAGACGAGGGAACTGCCAATGATGGCGATCCAGGATGTACCCAGTCCTAGGACTCGACATCAGATGATATAAGTAATGTACTTAGCGTGTGTAATTCTTCGTGTCCATAAATTTTTCATTTTATCTCAGAGTCATAAACCAGTGATTATACATCACTTAGAACCAATAGAACCAATCAAGGACGCTGTTGCAGCGAAAAAGAAGATGCAAAGTTAAAAGAGATTCTTCACTGCTATTCACAAACTGTGTTTCCGTGGAGGCAAGAAATTATCCAGCCCGGTCCATTTCGGCACAATACTGCTGCAGTCACTGTCGTCATCAGGGAAGTCTCTTTCTCCTTTTGTCTCTGTCTCCTCATTTCTTTCGAGTTGTTGTTCGCCATCGTCATAGCGGATATCATCTACCACTACGATTTCGACAAAATCGGTTTTAACGCGGTCATAAATTCCAATTGCTGCAATCACTGCAACACAAACGCCTATTATCCAAGCTATTGGGAATTGGTTCTCTTTAAAAAATTGCCAAGGGTGATAGATATTGTTGAATCCTAAATGTTTCGCAGTCGTATCTCCTCTAACTCCGACAAACTTAACAGAGGTGAAGTCACTGACTATCTCGTTTGAATCCATTTTATACCTAATGATATCGTTAATATCTGTTGCAATATCGACTGATACGTCGAATGTTGTGTTGAGAGGAGAAACCAATCGGTAGAATATTGATATAGCACCATTCATCGGGTAACAGGATGTACTCTCAGGTGAGTATTCAATAGAACATTCTGATGATGTATTTACGATTAAATTGAGCAGATTAATCAAGTAAGATCAGTCGACAAATAAGTAGTAAAAATCAAATGTTGTACAGTGGCACACTAAAAAACGCACCTCCGCATTCGTCAACTGTATCGGAAGGCTCTGACGATATCTTCTCATATAGTATGAAATCTTCATTAGTCCTGCGAATGTTTTCCTCCGCCCCTCTTGGGCAACCCGAGAACAGCTGTTCTGCAACCCCAAACAGTATACGGTTCTCAACCTCGATAACTTCCGAATCAAAGTCTCCGTCATTGCTGATATAAAGATCGTAATCGAACTCAACAGTTGTAATATTTTCAAATATTTCATCAGATTCTCCGAATGATTCTGTTGCCGTTCTCCAATTTCTGCAAGAGAATATTTTATCCTGGTTGACTAACAACCTTTGAAATGATGATTCGTCCTCTGTTGACTTATCCATTGCTCGTGGGGGAGAAGGCACAGTCTCCGACACAGAAATTTATATTTTCTACCAAAGGTCATAGATTTTCCAAAGATATAATCATTTTTAAGTAATTGTTTCAGTAGACAATCATACCCTACGACATCTTATATGAAGCTAGCTGGTGATTCTAGCCGATTACGGTGGGTGCGTGCTCTTGCTTTCATGCTGTGAGAGGTTGTGTGTTGTGAAAGCAACGAGAGCGTTGAGCGTTTCGTGCGCGGTCATCATCATCATCTTCTATGATCGGTTATTTGGGTCTCGCGGTGCTCGAAAGAAAAAAATGTGTCAGTGTTGCCCTTCCGCTGTGGTGGCTGTGTATAATAGGTAGTTTTTGGTCAAACCACTAGCAATACATCATCATTTAAATGGAGGAACTAATAGAATGGATTAGATTACGTTCTACACAAAGGTACTACCAAATCACGCAGATGTGAACAATACTGGAGAGTTTTTAAAGGTCATTTTCAATATTTTTGGAGTCATTTCAATTTCTCCGTTCCAATCTACTAACAGAGCAGAGATTTGAAAAACGACTAAGAGCGGTCGATCTCAAACTTGTGATCAATATGCAGATTCATCAAGTGGTGGTAGGGGGTAGTAGAGCTAAGGACCATTTTGACTACAAGTTTAAAACTAGTTGTTGTTCAGAGATTACAAATCTGCAGAATTTTGTACCAGGTCTGCATTGTAATTATTTTCTTTGTGCAATGAACTGTTTTGCAAAAATGATAGTTCCAACAACACATGCTGTTGTCTCATACAGCAAGCACCATGGCACTGCAAAAGCCTATTGTGTCATAGGACTGGCTCTATCATCCTCATTTACACTTGTCAAGGGTGTGCATTTTTATCTCAATCTGGGCTGCTGTTGGGGGTGCAATGATTTATTTCGTATAGCAATGGTAAGTTGTAACATGGCAAAAATTACAATACTTTTTACTTTGATCAAACAAGTTATTTTATGTTTGATTGTCCTTCCCCTCTACCCTATTCTCTTATCCTCCCTTTTCCCAAACCTCATGTCTTTCTCCTGTTCCTTTAACTCCATTAAAAGTGCCTGCTTCTCCTCTGCTTGAAGCAACAAAGAAAAAATGCTATGGTGTCTCATATCCACACTGGCTCTGCTTCAAGCTGAGCCCATTTGTCATATAAATGATTTGCCTTTACTTAAGTAATAAAATGAAATGAATGAAATTCCATTGACCTGAGATATTGGGTTAGCATATAATATTATCATAATTTCATTTTGTTATTATAGTTGTGATGAAGGCAACATGAGTCAAAAGCACCTCTAGCTCCAGTCTGTGCTGAGTTGTCCAGTAACATCACCATGTAATTCTGCAACCCCATCATGTGCAGTGGTAGGTGGGGTGCTGATGAAGAGAGGGGGGATATTTGAGGTTGTTAATTAATGATTGTTGTGTATTTCGTGATGGATATTTGTGTTCCACTGTAGTTATCAACTTAATTGATCCAACTTGCTGTGTTACACAAGGTGTTGTTTTTGCAGTATCAAATCACCTACTATTTTTTGGCCACCATGAGTGATGTAAGAAGCTGTATCTCAGCTTCTCAGTGGACTGTGTCATTCTATTTCAATCCATTGAAAGCTTACATTGAGCTGAAAACAATGAGCTCAACAAATATTTACATTCAGACATGAATAGTAGTTTCCATCAAATAAAGATGCAAGATGCAAATTACAGCAATAACTTGTATAAATGGTTCTCAAGCCCCAAATCACTTCATGGTATGTAAAAATTTCATAGTGGTCTCTTTGGCATGCATGAGGTGAAGGATAGTAAAGGTGGATTGATGACTGATGCAAGAGGTGGATTGATGACTGATGCCTTTGAAAATTCTCCAATGCTCATTTTGTATGCAAATTGGTCATGTCAAATCTGAGTCACTTCACCCACTATAACTCTATTTTCTCATGATATCAAGTTTGATGTATCATGTTTTGATACAATAAACATACAACCCCTCTTTCACAAAGGTAGAGCTTTTTTCTTAATCTTATCCCAAGATATTATTATTCATTTGACAATCATACAAGCAAAACTGATCAAGTGGAATAAAGTACCATGATTACTCTGTTGCACCAAGATTTGTATCCCTTCAGTCACAGAACAGGATGTACTGCCATAACAACTACATTGCACCATTACTCTGGCCTCAGCCACCATCAAGCCAATCAAAGTACCATTACATCTCATGCATGTGAGAAAACTCACCATGACTACTTCAATTCTCTGGTCATCATTAACAAGGACAAACTGCCATGACAACTCTATTGCTCAAATACTACTGCCCCTGTCTTCATCAAGCAGCATCAACTTTATTTACAGCTCCAATAAGTGTCAACCACTTCCCCATTCATTATTAAGTGAGATGTACCACCAAAATTAGGAGTTAGCATGTTTGAAGGATTACTGAAAAGGCATTAACTGATGATACACATGGAAATTACTTCATTGAAATTACATGATTCCATCTCCACAACCCAACATTTCATTTTAAAAATTATTTTGAGTTTCAACATAAAATACAATATCTTGCTTATAGCCATAGCAGAATATAAGTAAAGCTGGGACTATCAAGGAATTCACTAAAACACAAAATTTGATGTTTTGAATTGAGTATCTATTTTTTGATGCTAACTATTGTGATTTTTGTGTGAGTTAAATGCTTATCCTTGGGTGGGAAGAGTGATGTCATTGTCTTGGGGAGATTTTATGTTTGCTCAAT
This sequence comes from Conticribra weissflogii, assembly GCA_036940025.1. Taxonomy (NCBI): domain Eukaryota; phylum Bacillariophyta; class Thalassiosirophyceae; order Thalassiosirales; family Thalassiosiraceae; genus Conticribra; species Conticribra weissflogii. The sequence goes on from JALLPE010000115.1 coordinate 12,162, forward strand.
TTTTTAAATTGTCAGTCATCTGTCAATGGACTATCAGGGATTAATTTGAATAAGTGAATGTTTGATGAGTCCTATTAGTTATTGGTATTACATAAAATATGTATTCAATTTTTGTCATGAAACAAAGTTCATCTCAAGAGAGAAAATCCAACTTGTGTCTCCTTCTCAGACTTTTGTATTGATGATAACTTTACACAAGTTAATCAATTGGAATTTTCTGTCCTTCAGAGATATTTCCTTCTTGACCATTTCAATGTACTTTAAATGTCATTAAAATAGGCTGTAGAAATTGACAATATCTATCATGACACTCCTGATTCACTAAAATGGTTTCAAATTTTTATTCCTATCCTAATGGTAGTACCTTTGTCTGCTTGTGACATCAGAATATCAGATGATACTCTGCACAGTGTATTCTTGACATGGACAGTTTTAAAAACATAATCATTTTCATTTTGGTTTTCTGTATTTACTAACTTTGGAAATGAGAGCATGTATGTTGGTACCAGTGTTTAATCATATTGAACCATGTGGTTGAAATTGCACCATGTTGGTCAATGCTCTGTGTGGACTTATAACATCTCCTCCCAAACTAATTAGAGACAAAATACACCAAGACAAAGTTATAGCATATCAATGAAATCTCATGTTACAAGGGTGTAAGTACTGTTGCAGAAATTTGCTTCAGTTGTAGCTTGTGGGATTGGAAAGTTGCAAAGGATGACATGGTTTACAAAATGTTGACTCCATGGCTTGGGGGGATCTACAGTTGATTTTGATTTTTTGATTAAGTGGTATTTATACAAGCTCATAAAGGGGTAAAAGTGATGCACAATGTGAAATATGTAAGTATCAAGGAAATGAGAAATGCTTTATTTGTTGTCTTATTCAATACTGCCTCAAACTTTTAGTGTCCTCTCATAGAATTTTTCAATCCTTATGTCCATTATGATTTTTTATTTTCAACACATGCCTTTATTTCCATGTTGAAAACAAACAGATTCTAGATGGTTCTATTTGAAATAAATTGTAAATTGAAACATTTCTCCCCTTCTACTGTGCACAATTAATAATTGTTCTAGTCAAAACAGGAGCTTACTGAGCTAGACTTGAGCTCTCTTGGTACATTGGAAGGATGATGCAGCATCAGAAGTGTCACAAAAAGGCAAGAATAAGTTAGTTGATAGCACCAAAGATAGTCAACATTTGATTGTTCATTATGAATAAATCTTGTCCACAAATACACTAGTTTGTCAAAATGACTTGAACTCAAGGTCTTTGTGAGTATGTAACTTTCAAGGGTTTTGTTTACATCAAAGATAATTTTATGAGAGAATAAATTACTCTCTTGTGGTACTGAATAGAAAATTGGAAGCTTTTTGTATCATTATTAGAAACTATTTGATTTGTAAAGAAAATGATTTCTCTTCATCATATGAAGTCTATTTTTATGATTTCCTTTAATGAGTCATCACCCAAACTTTTCACAATTCCAGATAAGCATAAATTCAAATACATATTTAGTTGATGATGATTTTGGGCTTATTGGTGAGAAAGTGAAGGGTGATTGTATATATAATATTTGCCTTGATTGGCAGAAATTTTCTACACAATACATAATTTTTAATTTTTACCTACATCATAGATCATATTCCTGTCAACTATATTTTGACAACTTGGTCAATCAAAAAGAGTGATCATTATCATCCATTGATAGTCATATTGGGTCTAGATTGTTTGAAGACAAGAAAACGAGGACACCATTCATAGTCATCCAAATATGTATCCATGCTCTAAGGATATTGGACAAGATCTTTTGAATATTGTTGGTATGGCAAAGGTCAAATCATATTGAAAGGTAGAAAAGGAATCAAAGTCTATTTAAATGGTTTGATTTCAAAATAATGAATCAATCACACAGAACTTGTTCAGAGAAAATAACTTTGAGACCCAAAAAGAATATTATCATCAGAATTTGACTAGATATAAGTTAGTTGAACTAATACATCCATGATTTCAAGAAAGCATTTCTATTTGATTGCACAGTCACACAAAAGAAATATCATGATAATGATATGATGGCTACAATGTTTATCTCTGGTTCATTCAGCTTCCAGCTTTAAGTAATCAAAATTTGTATCAGGGTTAAATTGTAATAAGAAATAAAGTGGGTATGAAACTACAAGACAGTAACATATGAGAATGATATAGCAAGACATGTGTTTGGAACACACTAAGGCAAAGTAATCAGTAATCAACAATGAAGGATTACTGGGAATCCAATTGAGGGACAGCTGGGTATAACAAAAACACCAAAAACTCATATGTATTTTGAGATATTCCTATCATTTATGCAACCAGGATAACAAAAAATAATTATCTCAACATTTTCCTCTAAATGATTTATTATAGAATCATACAGTATAGCTGTTGATCTTTAACACTTTATTCTTTTTAAATGAAGATAAAATTAATTGAAAGCATCACTCTAATATTTGATGAATCATTACTTTTTATTTTGATTTTATTCAATGTTGTTTATCTCATATGAACATTTTCATTTTGTTTTATCCAAGGATGTTCCTTTGTATACATCTTACCTGGATTGTTCTCTAATCATACTATGGTATTGAGCTTTGTGGCAATTAAGTGCAATTTTATTTTTTAAGATCCATTAGTTTTCTTGGCATTTGATAAATATATCACACAATTTTCAACTTGAAGCATGATTCTTCATCATGATTGCATTGCAGCTATATATTCATCTGAAAATAGTTGAAACTAACATTTATGAATATAGACCCACCTGGGCACAATGATGATGATCACAAATAATACCATAGAGGCACATGTTTGATTCGTTGTGGTATCTCAAAATGTGTTACACTCCATCAATTGATCATGCTAAAAAGCAGTGCTGTTTTGTTGTGTTTCAGGGTAATGAAGTTTAAAGCCAATCAAATTAAGTTTTTGCATCAAAAATGGTAAGTTGAGACCAGATTGTTTTTTTAACATCACTTGCCTCATCCAATCAAATATGAAATGAATTTTATACAATTCAATCAACAATAAATTCATCACCTTTCACAAGGATATGAATGTCTGTCAAAAATGTATTATCTTATTAAATATTAAACAACATTACCTTTCACAATGATATGAATGTCTGTCAAAAATGTGTAATCTTATTAAATATTAAACAACATAGAACATTACTGAAATGTTCCTTTTCTATTATAGAACCTGTTGGAGTCCATCTGTTGCAGTAAAGTAGTTGAACATGGGTACCAAGATATTGGAAAGAGTTATTTGTAGAAAGATGCACAATTTATAGATTAATACAGGTTTTTCCAAAGCTTTTTTAGATTGGTAGCATTTTGTACTAGGCTTACACGGGAAGTTTAAAAAAATCATGGAATTTCAAAAATACCCAATCACCACACAAACCACCACTACCATGGCAATACCAAAGCCTTTGGTACCATAACAGCATCAGATTCCTCTTTGTATGTGTCTAGGACAGGCTCTTGTATATTGTCAGTTATGGGGAGGATATGTCTAATATCCAAGGCATGAAAATAGTAGTATTGTACACACCAAGAGTTGCACAATGATGCAGCACACTCTTTTTTCATTGTCAGTGATAATCATTTTAAAATGTCCCTTTCTCCACTTCCTCACCATTTACCACCTCCTTCTCACCCTTATGAACTCTCTGGTCATTCATCTCATCAATTATGACTGTCATTTTCTCTTTTGGTTGTGTCTTGAAGATTTCCAGCAACCCTGCATGTGCTGCTATTTCAAGCAACTGAAAACAGTCTCCTTGATATACATTGGTCTGGTCTCCCCATTTGTCAAGGCTCCCTTGTACAGAACCATTGACTCAGGAACCCTTTCCCTCCTCCACAATCTTCACCCACTTATCTCTCCTCTCTGATATTTTCCCATCCCCTGGCTTTCCCACTCCATACCATTTAGTAAGTGAATTAATATTCTTGCCCTATTTTAAAATTTTTGCTCGTACTTCTCTCTCAACTGCTGCTAACATCTCATTTTGTAGTTTCCACTCCTCAACCCTTGCTTACTTTTCAAGAATCTCTGCATCCTTGAATATGAAATTTTCTGTGAAATGATTGCGCCTTGTTATGGAAAAAATTTCATCATGTACGCTTGCATTTGTCAATGCCTCACTCTCATTTGAATATCCTACAATCACTACGTCCTCTGCAATCACATTTTTCTTTGTATGCAGTTCTTTTTACAAGATATGCTCCTGAAGCCACTAACAAATCACAATCAATCCTGTTTGCCAGATCCTTTGTTATCACCTCATTTTGGATTGAATCCTATTGTTCTCTGAATACCCAGTTCATTACAAACTTGCTTGTCATTCAGAGCACAAGTTGATGACACTACTCTCACTGTCCTCCAAGATGCAAAATATGATGCCTTTAAACATGATTTAACAATGACATCAGTACAATGATCAATCCTAATCTCTGGATCCTTCCCTTCCAAGACAACCAAGTCAACAATCATTGGGGTGGACTTGGGAGGCTTTTAACACAACAACCTATCAGCACAGCACTCACAAAATAGGAAAAAAGTTAGTTCTTGTGCGTCATTGCAGATAAACAATAAAAAAGGCATCAAACAAACCAGCATAGAAAAATCCCAATGAAACCATAAAGAAATATGGAAAAGGTTTGGAATTCAAAGACAGGGCATAAAACAACCAGATATGCTATTGATATACCCAGTTTTGAGTAATGGTATTTTTAGAATTATGAAAGGGTGGGTTTAGAACTAGACAAGGCCATCAACGCATACAGAGACAAAACAAGAGAAGGACGAAAGGGCATGTGCCTGGCACGTACTCATGATGTCACAAGAGAACCAAAGAAGGAGGCACAGGAATCTACAAAAGAGGATTTCCAGGAATCATGAGAGAGGCGAAACTGGGCATAACAGCTATGTCCTACAAGTTTAACCCCAATACTTTGCTAACATCACCAGCACAGACTGTAATTTCTTCTTTAGGAGTGGAAGTCTGAAATTTTTGAAAGACCTTAGTAGCATTGGACATCGGGACTTACAGGAGATAAGTATTGGAGTCTAATTTCCCTGGAAATAAGGTAGCTGTACTCAAAACTATTGATGCACTCCCATTACCATTGTTGCTGCTATTGGATGTCAGAGTAGAGGAACAATTCATATGACAGTAATCTGTATGAGGAAGGCAATCACTTGATCCAGCTGCAAGGGCAACTTCATTGAAAATAGTGGTTGTGCATTAGAAGTGCCATTCCAGGCATGGTATTCAAAACAGTAAGTAATACAAATTCCATTGAAACACTCTACCCCATTACTTTTGCCACAGGCAGTATTGTCACTCTACACTCAATCCATCCACAGTTCACTTTCTTCATCAAATTGACATCTTGAGTATGTTCTACACTACCATGACCATCAGTGTTACAAAAATTCTGCTTTTCCTCAAATGCAGCATGTACTGTGAATTGCAGCCTAAGTCAGGTGGCTATTCAAATTGTATTATTCATGATATTTCCACAAATGAAGCATACAGTGACATCTAAATTGTTTTATAGATTACTAGCATCCATGACTCTCATTATCACGCAACATTATATCCAGTCAACCAGGGGACAAATGAACAAATTAAATCTTATGTTTTGTATTTTTTGGCCAAGAAGCTGGAATTTGACCATATTGACACCATATATTGTTGGAAAACTGAAAGGAGGTATCAAGAAATATTATTGAGAGGGTGAATTACCAATTCAGGTTGTTCAAAGTTGGATGTGGGGTGAATTGGTAGATCATCAGCAATCAAATTTAAAAAAGTCAACATAGATGGTTAGAAAGGAATTCAGGTGGTTTTGTCATCAGTGCCAAGTTTTTACATTCATTCCAGTGATTTAATAATCATGTATGTCTGTGGAATCAATATGAAGTTTGAAATGCTACTTGTCAATTTGATTTCATTGAATAATGAAATATGGTAGTACAAATGCAAACGAATGCAATCACTACTATTGCTGCAATTGTTAGCATTTTGTCACGTTATTTGATCAACAATGACAAAAAGGCACACAAAAGAAGGGCATAAAGGATTTTGATCCAAAGACTCTGTATTTTGTAACAAATGTAATTGTTTGGGGCATGTCTTGACAAATGTTAAAACAATTTCATGTTTTTTGTTGTGGACATAATACCATCATTTTTGATCAAACAAATAAAAAAATTTATATAATACACTGCTTCTATGTGTTATTTGGCAGAGATGTCTGCAATATTATTTGATTTGTTGATGATGGGAATGAGGTCTATTACAATGCAGAGGGGGGGTACTTTTTGCATCACTTTTGAGTGTTAATTCAGGATTTCACATGCAAAAAATGGCATATTAACCTCTAATAAGGTGACCTGTTAATGGCCAGACAATTGGGGACAGTAAATTTGATTGAAGAACAACCATACAATGATTCTTAGTTGAAATTGTTGTTTTGTGTTGTGTCAGTTCAAACACCAAAAGGATAGACATTTTTGACATGTTGCTGATATGTTGATAAATTTCCAATCAACATTACAAAAAAGGTTTAGTAGTGATTCAGATAAGACATAAAAAATTGAGTTTTACCAACACAAGTTGTGTTGGTAATGTGTCAAGAATACATAATAGAAAACTATGATAATATTACACCAATGAAAACAGTTAATAAACACATTTATTACAATGTTGAATATTTAATTCTACTATTTCAATCACTTTATGAATTAATTTATTGTTATTGCTAATAATTTATGTTTTTAATGCAGTTTTTGATTGTTGTTTGCTGCTGCTACCACCCTATTGACACTGTTGTTGTTGTTGCCTCTACTATAGCTGTTGATTGAAACATGAGCAAGGCACTTTTTCCTCAGTGGCATTGGTGGTGGTGGCTGCATCTTGGGTTGTGACCGCAGCTGTCATGGTGATGGGGGAAGTGACCATGGGCATGATGGGGATGTTAACATTGGAGATGATTATAGGTGGTGGAAGGGTTGGATGCTGGGGTGATGAGATCAGTGGTGGTTACCATGGCAGGGTAGTGGTTTCAACCAATGTGGGGTGGGGGTGATGATGATGATTATGGTGGTGGTGGTACCTCTGTTGCTGCCAGTCATCAAATTGGCCAAAATAAGAGTGGCATCCATTGAGACAACACTGCCCCTGGCAACAGTTGAAGTGCATTAAATGTAGTAGTGTCAGTGGTGGTGGTTGTCAAAAAAGCCCCTGGTGGTGTCAAACCTGTTGCAGACGCAACTGTGGGGGAACTGGTGCTGTGGATCATCGTGGTGTTTGTCCATCCAGTGAAGTTACTATCCCTAGAAGTCACAGTTGTGGGCAGATCATTGGCATACTGATTAGAACCATGGTAATGGTGATGAATATTCTGGGGAGAGGGAGAGTTGAGGCCAAGATTTTGGCAAAGAGCCACACTTGAGGGATATACTAAGGGGTAAAGATTTTTATTTTTGTTGTGAGTGATGTTGAGAGTGGTAAAACCATTGGAACCAAACACTCCACCAAAAACCTTAAGTTTTTCTTGAGTCAATTTCTGCCAAAACCATGATACACCATTCCACACTTAGCTGAGCCTCTATAGCTGTGAAGACTTTCTTGACAGTGAATGTCCTTATTGTATACTCCAACCATAACATTCCATTCCACATATACATAGATAATTCTAACTGAGAAATGACCACCATTATAATCTAACAGAGTTGTCCTATTGTAAACAGTCATGAATTTTCCAAAATCCAACTGAATTATCATACAATGGATAAAATGTTTTGGTCAATAAGTCTTGGTGCCAAAACCTTTATTTACAATGATCATAAAATTTGCCAACCTCAACTTTCCAGAAATGGCTCTTGTTTATGGTAGATTATGATCTCACCATCATTTACCAACCAGTCAATATAATCCAGTCAAGAATTCACGTGTTGCAGAATCTAGAAGGGTTTAATTAATCTGATATTTGACATCTCTTTGATTTCATCCCAAATAGTCTTGAAACAAGCAATGACCTTGAACACGTCAAGTGCTTCCTCATCTTTTCCTTTCCTGATTTTGCAGCAAATAGACCTGTCAACTTTGGTTATTTCCATGCCCAACAAAACACTTCTACAGAGCTTGCTACAAAGAATGCTATGTACCCTGATTGTTATATCTAAAAATCTATGTTGACAAACATATCATACATACCATTGTAAGTTTTGATCATCATTGACAACTTACTGATGCAATGAAAAACCTCAACTAAAGAAATGATCATGTCATTGTTCAAATGCCTCCACAAAATAAAATAGAAATCTAGAACATTAGTTTCCAAATACAAAACAAACAGTATAACTACTAAAACATTAAAAAAAATTGTTGATAATTTCATTTGTGATCATTTTCAAAAAACCAATCTATCAAGTAAAGTTTAAGCTTCTACCAGATTATTTCATTTAAAAAATGTTGGTCTGAAATATCCATTAATCTCATTGGCTCAGATGTGAATAATGCAGTTCGTTGTGACAAATTTAAAAAGTAAGTCATGACATCTTCATCATGTCATCAAAAGTCATTACTTGCACAAGTGTCTGTCAAACGCTACATAATGGGGTTTTATGTAAGCCCATTTCAAAGGCAATATCCTTGTGAAGCTTTGAGAATAATTCATTTTTAAAAACGAAAAAACATCAAAAAAGTACTTAAATAAATGAATAAAATACGATAACAACTCATGATCACCTCAAACAGTTGATAATGCAAAAAAAAATATTTAGTACTTTTTCTACCTCCTGTTTTTTCATCACAGGAAAAATGAAAAATTATCATTGACCATGGCATCAACAATTTCAGGTGACAATTCCACAGTGTTGGATTTTTTCTGCAACATTACTAAAATTTAATTACAATAATCTAGATGAGAGTATAAAAATTAATTCTCAAGCTAAGATATTTAATTTGAATTTCTTTTCTTGGTTTTTTTCAAGATCCATGCTGATGGCAAGTGGAACCGGCTAAATAGCCACCTTGCCACCCCCAGCAACAAAAAAGTGGGCCAACATTATTGCTTTGGGGGGAGAGCACCCTTCAGTGCAGCTGCGACTGTCAGAGAATGGCCTGTCACAAGAGAAACTGCCACCTTGCTGGGCAACTGAGTTCATTGCCATCCCATGGTGGTTGCCACTTTTTTGTGGCTCACCTCCTCTTGAGTTCCCACAAGATTGTATCATGGTATGTATCATTTGTTGTTGGAATTATTAAATTTGAAACTATTGTAGATAAATATGGCCAAAATTAGTGTTTATACCATCAAGTAAGGGTATTTGTCCTGGAAAGTATCTCCCTTTATTATCATGGAAGCATCATCAGGCAGGCTGGACAAGTGCATCACCAAAGCATCATGCCAATCCCACATAGAATCAGAATACTATGTTGTTCATAATTCTTACTTTAGTCAGACAAATACAGGTATAAGATATCACCCTGGCCATGGCCAATTTCCACCTATCTTTTACTTAATATCTCTATAGTTTATCAGACTCCTGAACTGACCAGACAGCCACAACCAGGCAACCACCAAGATTCCAGTTCCACTAAGTTTGCCAATTACCCTGAGAGCGTGACCAAGCATGTGCCTTAGCCAGCAGACCACTTGACCCAGATGCGATTTTGTTGATGAGAAAGAATGGCGCATTGACAACTGAAAACTCAATGATTTGAAGCTCAAGACCAAATGTATTGATAGACTTGATAACGTTGCAAGTGCCACCTTAACCACCCAGCATGTGATCCAGAAGTTTCAATGGCATGAAACACTCCCAGACGTTGCATGGAAAGCCTAGACCAGGCGCATTCTTTAGCCAAATATGACATTGTCGAGGGGGAGGCTGCATGTAGCAATCAACCCATGGAGGCCAAGAACAAGGTGGCTGACAGGACCAAGGACAGCAACAGGACCCTGAAGTGCCAGGCCCAGACCTATGGTAAGGGCAACAGTACCCAAGATGATTCGAAGTGGTAGATTGTGGGGAAGGTCTTGCAGACCTAGACCCCGTTGCACCACCAGAAGCACCCCCTACTGATTTGAAGCAGATGCAAGGGAACATCACCCCTAAACTCATTGAAAGATTGGAATGCAAGCGCCTCCTTGAAAGACTGAGTTTCAGCATTGAAGCAGCACAGGCCATAGTCCACAATCATGGCTACAACATGGCCGAGAAGTTGTCACAACTCAAGCCTAATGATGTTGACGTTCTAGTCAAGACCCTGTATTCCCCAGGTGGAGAACGCAATGATAGGACAAAATACCATGGAATAAGCATACTGCATTCTGCATAACGCGCCCTGACCTCTGTGTGCTTCATTTTATTCCACTGAGTTTGTTGCAATCTATGTCCAATGATCAACATGATCAATGATGGAAAAGCCTATGACCTAGACCTTCAGCATGGGAGGGAACAGGATCACAACAACACCCTCTACTGCAAGAACCGCCCCAAGTGAGACCCCACAGATCCAGAGCATTCCTTAATTCATTTTCAGGAGTATTTTGAGTCCTTCCATGGTACAAACAAGGCCCTGTGCTTTCATATTCTATGCAAAGACATTGTTCCCCTCACCCCCATCAACCATCAACCAAGCAATAGGATTATTGGGTGACCCTGATAAGAAGATGATTGAGAGATGCCCCATTATCCCTGTTGAGTAACATCTGATCTATTGTAATGGAGTCAACGCAGAGTTACTTGAAGACATGGTTGATTTGAGATCCCCCAAGTTCCTCCTCAATTCTGCCATGTGCTACGCCAAACTCAAGATCATTGTGGCAAAAGATGGAAGACTTCTGTTTCAAAGCACGCCCTGGTGGCTGGCAGCTACATGACCAATGTCCCTGCCAAGTTCACCTACGTAAGTGTCATAACACACAAGACTGTTCACATTGCCCTGATGCTAGCGTCCCTAAACTTGCTGGAAGTGATGGCTAGAGACAACATGAATTCTTGATTCTTTGCTCCATTCAAGGAAAAGATCTGGACTACACTAGGCTCTAATATTGGAAAAGACAAATGAAAGAAAGCCATCATTGTGTGAGCTTTTTACAGCCTTGTTTCTGCTGGCCACGCCTTCCATGAGCATCTTGCTGATTGCATGCACTCCTGAGGCCTCAAGTCCTGCATTGCTGACCCTGATCTATGTACAACACCTGTACCTAGAGAGGGGATGATGGCAATATTGAGTCCTATTATTTCTACATGTTAGTTTATGTGGACAACATCCTTTACATACATAAAGATCCAGGAAATGTCCTTTAAGTCCTAAACAATTACTTCCCTCTCAAACCAGACTCAGTTGGTATGAGTTCAATGCCTATTTTGTCCAATGAAAAAACACTTTGAAGTAAAATATCTTTTGAATGACCCCATCTATGGCACAAAAGTGTATACCTAGTTTTGTAGTATGTGTTGTTCTGGTCTTTTGATATTCAAGATAATGGGTCTTGTAGAGAGTCTTGAAAATTGTTTTTCAGCACAAAGCGTGGTTGTGTGATGAAAAATTTCACTGCCAACAACATCATTTCATTTTAGCAATCAACTTTTCTCCTCCCAGAAATGGCTACAGTTGGACTCCATCATACAAACTCCTCTTAAGATGCCTAAGAGAAGGGGGAGGTTGATCCAAGGGAGAGGAAAGCAGCATCAATGCTTGCTTGCACTCAAAATGTTCTCTCTATATCAGAGGCCATGTTGCTGTAAAATTCTCCAAGAACGATGCCAACAATTGCATACTCCAGAAATGCATGTGGTGATTATCAAAGACCATTTCTACAACAACGAGCAAAAATCGCAAGTGCCATCCCAAG
>JALLPE010000116.1:0-24088 GCA_036940025.1 Conticribra weissflogii
TCTGTGTCCAACTGAAACAAATATTTATTCTATGAAGAATATTACCAAAAAATAACTATGTAACATCATTAGCGATTCCATTTTAAATGGATCGCTAATCTCGAGTTGGACGGTTGATAATTTGAACTGGCCTAAGAATTCTTTATTACATTCTCCTCAATCTCATTCCCTCCACTCTGTTAGGGACCCTCCGATGACAAAACTCATCATTGAGTCCAAACCTTCCATCCAAACAAAATAAAATATATTGATTCAATCGGCCGCACGATCTTTTTTTGAAGCATGAAATATCGTGCATTCCCCCAAGCCATCATTTCATTGTTCTCGAATCTATTTAGTTTATATTCATGCCTTCAACAAATAGCAACATCCACAAACGCCCTACAAATAGTACCTCCGTCATCCAACGATGACTGGCGAGACCTTGCCTCCCTCCTAGTCGAAACCTTCGATGAACCCAGAGTCATCGAACCTTCGCCTTCCTCTTCTTCCAACGCCATGAACACTCTCATAAACAAACTGCAAATCGCGAAATGGAACCTCTTCGAAATATCTCTAACGAAACAATTCGCATACAATCAATACGTTCGCACGGCAAGGAAAATGAAGGGAAAAAAGTACGCCGTATTGCTCGCGAAAGATTTCAACCCCGGCTCGGAGGAGAACGAACATCGCGCATTTAACGAAGTCGTCGGCATGGCGGAGATCGGTCTGACGTTGGAACCTTCGACTGCGGCGCGGGAAGAACGCGGCGTTGGGGATACTACCAATTTAGACTTAACAGCCGAGGTTGCCATGGCGCCTCTATATGCATCGGTGCCCAGGGCGACGGTGGGAGTTCTGTGCGTCAGACCCACTCGTCGCAACATGGGGATCGGACAGACTCTCTTGAAAAAATGCGAAGAAATCATCGCGGAGAGCTGGGGCGAAGACGAGATCGTGGTGGAAGTCGAACCCGACAATCGGCCCGCGTTACAGTTTTTTCGAACGAGTGGGTATTGTTTTGGTAGAACATCAAAATCCGAATCAGCTCGGAGCATTGATGGAGTTGATGTGGAGATGAGGAACGCAACTGTTCGTAAACTGAGGACTTTTGAGGCGAGACCTCATTTGGTGCTGAGAAAAAGTGTTTCGCGAATTGAGGATGCGATTGACGATTGTAATTCCGGATGAATACACAACTTCCGTGAGAAGTAATTATTCTGTTGCTCAATTTTGCTTTGGAAGTGAAAGCAATGGTGAAAAAGACACGAGAAGAGGGAATTCAATTTTTTTCATCACCATGAAGCAGAGAGCAGAAAATGATGAAGTGATCGCGATGAGCGTGGGAAGACCTATATACCGGAGGCCGGAGGCGTTTGGAGGAAGGCCATTATTCTTTTTGGGTTATGAACACACAATTTTTGTAACCGATGTGAAAATGCACTGCATCTTTAGTTTCCAGGTTTTTGGGGTCCGATATGACGTGATGACGAAGTCAGGTCTTGTATTGGGTGCAGATGATGAGAACTCGTCCGAAGAGGATTCTCATCAGCACTAGAGAGTGATTGCCTAGTAGTGTCTCATACATCTCCGCACGGAGTCGGAACCGATAGAGGAGTAAGTGCTGGATTTAACCACCACAACCATGAACATTGTGAAATAGAGTTCCTTTCCGGCTTAACACGACTACACTAAGTTCTACATAATTGTTGCGCTTGAACTGTGATTGAAACTTGATAAACTTTACGTTGAGAACAGGTTTGACGTATGCATTGACGAGGAATTGCTTATAACGTAAAGCGAATCATGATTTTCATTTCACAATTAATCGCATAAAACCAGATTGAACTGAATCATCGCAACCAAAACGACCATTTCGCATTAGTCTAAAGCGCTTTCTTTCAATTACAAAATGACTAGCAACAACAACGAGGAGGGCCGCAGTTCGCAAAAGAGTATACTTCACATGATTTTAATAGCTATCATGGCGAGTTTTGTGATAGCGTTAGTGATCATCAAATCTATCCCCTCTAGCCCGAGTGTCTCGATTAGTTCGAACAAAATCGAAGGACTGCATTCTGTAAGGCATCTGAAAACCTGCCAAAACAACAAGACGCCTTTCACAATTGAAATCCAGACAGACAATTACGGCGACGACACATCCTGGTCTTTGTCCAAACAATCCCCAGAAGGTGTGGAAACACCATTCAAAAACTCCAACCAAGAGTACGGCAATAATCAAAAGTACGAGCGCCAACTTTGCCTCAGAGACGGAGACTATCTATTCGAGGTGGACGACAGTTATGGGGATGGTATTTGTTGCGCTTACGGCCAAGGGTATGCGGCTGTTTTCCAAGACGGTAAAGAGCTACTGCGAGTGAAGCGTTTTAAGGATATTGCCAGCAACGTCTTCAGAGTTGGGTACGACCCGTTGCCGGAAATGACCGAAAGAGACAAGGCCTGGGTCAATGTCCACAATGAATACCGCAAGCAATTCCACGAGGAGAATGGAAAGGCATACGTTCCTGTGAGTGTCACTTGACCTTGAAATGCTTCGCGGTAATTACAGGTTTTCATTTTTATTAAATCAACTTGAATTTTTTACCCACAACATATACACTCGTCAGTTGCAATTCGATGCCTCTCTAAAGAAAGGAGCAGAGGAATACTTGGAGAGTATTATGGATGACTGTGATGCGGTGGTACATGCCGAAGGTAATATAAGTATACATCCCAACCAATCATTTTCCTCGGTGAGAATATGCAGCCCTCATGCCCGTTTGTTTGCTGCCATTTCAATAGATGGAGCCAACTGGGGTACAAATATACTAAGCGAAAAAGGGTTTGGGAGAAATAACAAGTTGGACGATCCGGAAGAAGTTCTTCACCATTGGGTAGACCAGCAAAAGAACAGAAGCTTTCCCCAGAACTCCGCGCTAACTCAAGTTGTGAGTGATTTCGTTTGCGTTTGATCCTGAACGAGTCAACAATGTGACAGCTCTCATCTTTCAGCTACCCATTTAATTATATTATGATGTTCAGTATTGGAGAGGCTCCCATTACCTTGGATGTGCTTCTGCGAAGAGAGAAGGCTGCGAGAGGCATCTTTGCCGCTATTATCCTGCTGGGAATTGCGCAATGGGTAAAGAGTCGAAGACCGCCGACAATTGGAAGACTCCCGTACTGAAAGATTATAGTGATTGCGGTGGGCCAAAGCGCTGCCCAGATGATGGCTGTTACATTTTTGATGAGAAGGAATCCATTTGATCCACTGGGTGAATATGTGTTGATCACCATGCCAAAAATTTGAAGTGCTCGTTGATTCTGATTGACGTTTATAACTTTGCAGAAAATGTGTTCGTTTGAAATAATAGATTGATGCATTCCCTGATATCGTAGTTTCTTAGTTCCCAATTGATTAACCCCCCACGTTGAGTTTTGAAACAAGATCTCCCAATTGCTCCCTCACTCGGCCATTCCATTGCGCCCTCCTCACGAACAAACCATTCATTGGTTCATCAAATCCCAGTCCTGACATGCCATTCAAAAATAATTCATCCCGAGAAAATGGTTCATGTTGATAACACTTGCGCAGGTCGAGAAAAGATAATATGCTCCGACGTCGTTCGGTCTTCAGCGCTTGTACCAGACGCTGCCCTCCTCCAACTGCACGTCTACCATTAGCTCCCATACCCCCGTTACTTCCTTCTAGATCCAGTTGTCTGCAAGAATACAAACGCAATTCCGCAAGAGACTCTGATCTGCTTCGCAACAGCTGAACCAATCCATTGATAGTCAACTTGGTACAGAAACTAACGTCCAATGAGTAAAGCCCTGGCATTCGACTTGAGATGGCATCGATGCCCGAATCAGTCAGACGACGTAAATATCGCAACTGGAGGTGTACCAACTGAGGAAGTGATTGAGAAATTCCGTGAACAAACCGATCTGTAAGCTTGTGACATTCACTGACACACAATGACCGGAGTTGTGGAAGGCTAGTCATTAGCAATGCTGCTTCATCTGTCAAGTTGTGACACCCCCAAAGGTTCAAAAGGACGAGTTTGGGTGGGGGAAGCGACGTCTGCACAGGTATGATATGTTGATCTGCCATACTGGACTCGCGAATTGTAGGATCATGTCCATTCTTCCCGACATGATGAAAATCCACATGAGTCAATCGAATGCAACCCCACAGTGTCAGTTGCACTAACTTTCGACAGTTCCTAGTAATGATGTCAACACCATCATTAGTCCAACGATAATTATCTCTTCCATGAAGAACCTCCAATTTGTTCAAATACGTCCCAATTGCCTTTCCAACTTCATCGTCCAAATGATGAACTCGAGATACATCCAAAACGCGGAGATTACGACAAGATTGCACAAGATGGACTACTCCCTCATTAGTTACGTTTCTCAATCCTTTCATGTAAAGTACTTCCAATCTTGAACCGACGTGGGTTGAAATCAAATGCAGTGTTTCATCAGTAATTGATGGGATCCGGCTTATGTCGAGTCTCTTCAGTTTGCGTAGATGCGGCAACGTCGGGTGTATATCAATATTTGGACGAAGGTGTATGAAATCATTTAATACCAGAGATTCGAGTGAATAGTGCGAGTGAGTGAGTAGACCGCGGAGTAGGGAGCTATGACGGTGACTAAGCGATGGTGATTTAGGTGACGAGTTATCTGCAAGTGCACTACGCAGGGAGAAGTCGGCAGAAGTCGTCGATTGTGACGCATTCTGAGATCTATGACCGCTTAATGGAGAAGCATTTTCAACGTGTTTAGGGAACAATCCAATGTCATTGATATCAACTATAACAGCAATGCCCTTTTCCATTACGATGTCTCTCCAAGAAGAACAGACTAATTGGCATAAACCACGTTGACGGACGGTGAGAAACGGAAGGATGATTGGAAGGGTTATTTCAGAAATGGTAGGGGCCAATTTCCATTGTTTCGATGGTGACGCTTTCAAAGCGGCTGGCGGTGCTGATGGCGATTGCGGCAGTTGCATCTTTCGCTGTGATGTCGCAATAGGGACAAGTTGTGATGTTCGAACTGCATTGATATCATTCATATTGAAATCTTCTCCATTTTGCTGCAGTTGTTCCATTTGCGTTTCCATCTTTCCAAGATCAGCTTCATCAAAATTTTGTCCAGGATTCGTGAGTCGAAATAGTGGGTCTTGACGTTTCAGCAAAACTCGTTCATGTTCGGCAAATGATGATTGGAAAAGTCGAGATGTAGTGCATTCGTGTTGAAAATTTTTCAATGATTTGAATGCATTTTCCGAGTGTTCGGGGTGTTTCGTGGCCTCCTTCTTCTCCTCCGCCAAACCATCTGGTTCCATAACTTCATTGCTTTCATGCGGAGTGCATTTCGCTATGTCCTTGCCTCCGCTATTATCTTCATAAGGAAACACAGAGTAGAAAAAATCTTTAAAGAAATACTCCACTCTCAGCAATTTCGTCGTTCCCGGACATGGATCTCCAAACACGGCATTCATGCTTTTCCCATCCATTAATGGGAACGAATTTTTGTTCGAATGAACAATGATCACATTGTCACCGGGTTCCACTCCGCAGAACGAAGAAGACCGTTTTCTTTTCCTTTGAATTCCATTCCTACTATGAGAGTCAGTGCTGTTATCACCAGATGATGTCGCTTCCCACTGCATTCCATGCTGCCCCCCATCGCAACTCATTCCGTTGGAGTTGTTGTTTGGATGTTCAGACTCCTCCCCATTGTCATTGTTAGTCTCCATCAATGCCAAGACGAAAGGTAAGACGTCTCTAGAATGAGGAACGTAGCTCTCCTTTTTGGAGAAATCCACCAAAGTCCCGTCTAATAATCGTCGTCCTTCGGAAGGACCGTAGGTTGCAGAGAGGATGTGTAGATGGGTCTCGTGCATTTTTATCTTGTTACGATTGTAGTGAGTGCTGTTGCTGCCGTCGACATTGTTGTTCCTGCTGGTGTTGTCTTTGATGCTGTAGCCGTTGGTGTTGTTTTGCGGATCACTGCGCTGTCCATTCTGACGGCCGTTGAGAGTAGGACGACTACGGTTCTCATCCGGCGAATTCTGTGAAAAATGATCCATTTTTAGGTGATGATACGTTGCCATGTGTCGTTACTTGAGCTCGGTGAATAGTGAGATAAAAAGGGATGTGTCGCTGTGGTGTATGGCGGTTCCCTTTTTTCCCTTCTTCCAAAAATGACCCCGGCAATCCCAGCCCCATGCGGTTTCTCTCTCTCGATAATGAGTTCGTCGGATTCTATGCAGTGTGGTGACAAAACACGCCGGCGCTGTCGACCGCTGCTGCCTGAATATGACAATTGAGATTTTCTGCTTAGAGAAAAATTGTTGTCTGACGAATGGAACTCGTGAAGTCAACTAGGTAACATGGGCACAAATAATCGTCTGCAACAATAGCGCCTCTCAAGGTGAGGAAAAAGTTAGACGACGAGGCTGGAAAGAAGTGGGGTGAGTACTTAGTACGTAGAGTACACGTAAAAAACCGTAATAATCCTAGTTTTCACCTTTGATTCGGCGATAAAATAATGATCGAAAAGCGACAAATTGAAAGGTAACACAAAAGATTTCATTCCTTTTTCCTTTGACGTACTGTGCTTGTCTAAGGAATCAGTACATAAGTTCCGGAGTCTAATTGATTTTGTCTTATTCGCTAAAACGAACGCCGTAATTCTTTTGATAGATGCAACGCACACACAAAAACGTCATCGATAAAATTATTACGGAATTATTCGGTCACTTCATCATCATTACAACACACTCTCTCGTCGTTCTTGATACATATAATAAGAAATCTCCTATAGGAACAAAGAGTGTATCAGACAACATTGTCTCTGAAAAGTCATCATGCGACGATTTCAACTCTGCGGCCTACTGTCTACTTCTACGCTCGCCTTGGCTACAATGTCGGCAGGCCGACTGCCTGCATTCGCCATGCGTGGCCATCATCACATCGGTGCGTTCGCTACATTGCAAAAATCATCTCAGATTTTAAAAAATAGAGAAAAATCCAGGCATGTGCCCGTGGCTACAATTCCACATCTTTCTTCCCACCGTAGTTCCATTGCGGAAAGATTTTTCTCGAAATTATCTTCGTTGCACTCATCGGCGAAGTCATCATATCTTATAAGCGAGAGTCCACGCGTTAGAATTTCTGACACATACGATGGTGGCAATGCGGAGTTTGTCTCTTCCGAAGTAGCCCCTGTCGATGCAGCGTACGATGAAATCGTAAGGGTCAATATTCGACCAGATCCGTGAGTCGATTGCAAGGTGACATTACCCCGCTTCCTTCTAATTTAGTATCCATTGCTTTGGTATTTGTCCCGGATTTTGCTAAACCTTCATGGCATTATCATATTGAATTCGATTTGAATCATACACAGCTATACGGATCTGGAGCAAAAGCAACATTTCCAATCCTTTTCTTTCCGAGCAACCTCCCAATCAAGCAATCGCAGAGTCAAATACATCGTTTCCAATGCAGGCGAAGCGTCCTACGCACCCGCCTGGAATGGATCTTCCATTTTTGTCACCAGCAAGCCCACTCCGTTTGATCCCGATTCATGGACCCGCACGGAAGATACTGCCTATGATGAAGAGAAAGGGGAATTGAGTTGGACTCATTTACATGCATCTCATGAAGGCGACGATGGAGGATCTACCGCCTACTTTTCGTATTTTCCTCCGTATTCTTATGAAAGGCATTTGGGATTGATTACGAAGTGTTCAGGTACGTATATTATATTCACCACTTCAATACGTTTGGATTTTTTCCTTTCATTGAATGCAATGCGGTGCCGAACTCGAATTCCATTGTGATCGCAATCAATCATCACGGCATTACACAATCTACAATATTGCGTAGAGGCGAAAGGATGCAAGGTCACTTCATTGGGACAAACCATCTCTGGCCGCGAAATCGATTGCATCTCCATCGGAAATGGCAAACAAATATGCTGGATCATCCATCGTCAGCACCCCGGTGAGTCCATGGCCGAATTCTACGCCGAGGGACTGCTCCATCGACTATTGGGTCTTGATACGAACGGGAAATTGGACGAGGTGGCAGAACACGCCAGGGAACAATTCACATTTCACATCGTACCCAACATGAATCCTGATGGATCGGCCAATGGATATTTGAGAACGAATGCCGCCGGTTCCAACCTCAATCGGGAATGGGCTCCGTCTCCCGCTCCGGTCCCAACTGCAGATCAGTCCGATGATGTAAAGAATGAAGTAACAATGTACGACGCACCCACTCTGGAACGCTCGCCGGAAGTATATCATGTTCTCCGAACAATGGATCAGACGGGATGTGATGCCTTCCTCGACATTCACGGCGATGAAGCCCTTCCTTTCAATTTTCTCGCTGGATCGCAAGGTATGCCAAACTGGGGAAAGCGACTGGAGTCTCTCCACGGAGCGTTTTTGGCGGCTTATGAGAGGGCCAATCCGGATATGCAAAAGGAAGTTTCTTATGATCCCGACAAGCCGAATGAAGGGATGAAGCATATATGCTCTAATCAGATTGCTTTGAGATTCGATTGTCTTTCGGCTACCTTGGAGATGCCTTTCAAAGAGGTCTGGGGAAGGGAGAGTGGATGGGGTCCCGGTAGGGCGAGGGGATTGGGTACGTCGGTTTTGGATGCTCTGTGTTATGTTTCACCGTATTTGAGGGAGGAAGGGGCTTTTTGGGA
The DNA here is from genome assembly GCA_036940025.1 of Conticribra weissflogii. Lineage (NCBI taxonomy): Eukaryota > Bacillariophyta > Thalassiosirophyceae > Thalassiosirales > Thalassiosiraceae > Conticribra > Conticribra weissflogii. Next base: position 8,725 of record JALLPE010000116.1, read on the forward strand.
AAATTTGCCGGAGCAAGACGCTTATGTAAATCCATCGAGTAAATATTAATTTCGTTCAGGGTTGATATTGGAAAATTGGAGTCTTATTATTTATGAAACTTTAACTACTATAACATGGCAAGATAGTGAGATTCATTTTTTTCTTTTCTTACCCTGTGTGTGAGGGATGAGAAAACTGATTTCACTCTTAAAAAGGGCTCCATGCATATTGTCTAACAAAGAAAAATTGTAGACGAGCTTGTAATCAATATCCGAAAATTTTTAACTTGAATTTTAAAGTAATTTTAAGTTTTTTTGTCAATTTCCTCCCAGTTTGCAGTTTTATTTTGTGTGTTGATGGTAGTGAACATGAAGTCAATGGAAAAGCAATTATTATTTAGCAATTTATTTTATTGTTATATGGACACATACAACTAAGGAACTATCACTGTTATTAATAATTGTTGTAGTTGACCATCACAATCATTGTCAGTAATGATCAACTGTTACTGCTACTCTGTATAGTTGTATACACCATTACTTCTAATGACAATAAATTTAACTTTCACTGTTTTTATCTGTGATAGTTGACTACAACAGTTATTATTGGCAATAGTTAACTATCACAGTTAATATCTGTGATGTTAACTAACACTGTTATTTTTTGTCTGTGACCATGAAAATTAAATGTCTCATATTGCCAAAGTAATGTTGCCAATACACTATCTTCCAGGGGAGATTCTCATGAATATTTTAATCCTGCACAAAGGACTATGGTAAAATGAAAGCCTTGACATTTACAGCCTTTTGAGTAGGACTGAAGTACAAAATAATATTGTTGACAATATTAATAATACTTCTAATGATACAAAGGGTCCATATCAAAACAAAGTTATACAAAATTTTTAGACTACATTATCTTCAGTTTTTAAGAAACACTCTTTAAAGCATATCTAATTTGAAAAATATTTGAATAATATTGTGATTTGTAAAGACTGGCCACATGACATCAACAACACATTACTTTCTGCTTCAAATTTGAAACTTGTCTTTTAGCATTCTTTACATTTAAATAGAAATTTGAAAATCTTTTGTGAAAAATCTTGTTTTGAACAAAAATAATTGCTCCATAGAGCACCACTACTAGGGATACTTCTGACAGTCCTGAGGGAAACCAAACACCAGGGCAGTTCTAGATCATATTGGAATGGCCTAAATATGTTGGTTTCATGTAAATCACCAAGCAGAGCAGGTAATTCAATGATAATACAATGAAACAAATTTAGTTTGTGGTGAAAATGTCATGAAAATATCAATGAGTGATTTTATCTTGCAATGATTTTCTTTTCATCCCCTCACTCTCTGGAACTGTTTAGTTAAATTTTTGTGACATTATTGAATTAATATTTTGGAGTTAGTATGGACAGATGCTGTCATAATTTGTCATCATATTAATATTCTGAAAACCTGAGCAAAAAAGGCCCTGTGAGCATTCTGCACTGGAGAAAATGATTGGGTAATGGAGAGGGTAATTTTGAATGTGGTTACATCCTTAGATTTTTGTGACTTGTTGTCATTCAATAATAATTTATTCCATACAAATACAAGGTAGTAATAATTTGCAGATATATCAAATTGAAGCACTATTGCTTACTTTCTATACGGAGCTTGCCCTGTAACTCAGTCCTCAGGTCAATTGAAAGGTGCAGCATATTTTAAAATCTATCATAGCGCAAAAGGGTTAGTATTGGTTTCAGTAAATGCAAACAATATGGCATGCTCTGCAAACATATTGCTAAAAAACCATGTCAGAGGTTGTGCCTCAATGCCAGGAATCTACTTGAAAATTCTTGTTGTTGCAATCCATTTGATGCCTTTGTCACACTGTCACTGCTTTTCTCTGAAGGATGTCTGACTTCAAAATCCTTGTATAAAACATCCTGAATTCTATGGAAGATTCACTTTGCAGCACCATCCTTACCTATAGAAAGTTTCTTAGATTTCGTTCCCAATACTACATGACCTTTTGAAATTAAGATGAGGCTCATAAAATGAGTGTCAAGAGTCCTGCTGCATAAAGGAATTAACTGATGCACATGATGTGTCTGACACATAGTTCTGCAAAGATTTTTTAACTAGTAATTGCAATATTACACATGTTTCCTTAGTTGAGAGGACCTGGCTCTTGAGGGATATGTTTTTTATGATTTGTGTGACAGGAGAAGAGCAGAATGGCTATGATATACCAATGGAAAGGAAATCCAAGTTTGCCTCAGTCAACACATAATATCCTATGACCAAGCAGTTAGAGGGAAAACAACAACAGATGGTCAAATATGTCACTTTTTTAAAGAGAGAATGATGTATCACTCATTTTTTCAGCATGATGAAAAAGTTGGTCCATTGTAAGACAGCAGAATGATAATATTTTGAGCAATTTTAGTTTATTGTTATTTGGACATAGATGAATGAGGAACTATAACAGTTAATAGTTGTGGTAGTTAACTATCACAGTTATTATCTGTGATAGTTAACTATTGCCAGTAATAACTGTAGTTTGTGTCGTGGTTGTGTAAACCAACTATTTATTTTTGGTAATATTGCTATCATAGTTAATTTCTGTGATAATTTACTATCACAATTGATAACTGTAATAGACAATTCATGTCTATGATAGATTACTACATAGATTACTACCACAATTATTAATAACCGTGATAGTAAACTATCATCTTCTTTATTTTTAGAGTCTGGGACGCTACGGGGGCGATTGAAAGCTCAAAAATCTCAAAAATAGTGTCGCCAATCCACTAAACACTTGACAAGTTCTTTTATATTTTTTATGGTACCCAAGGGTACGATACCTACTACTAGGTATTTTTTTTCATCTCATTCACCTGACAAAATTAACATATGGTACTTATATGTTTTATATTATTTTCCATCATTATAAGTATTATGCACCATCTAGCGCACACACTGTTCTTTCAATGGTAGTCAACAATTTTTTATGTGTATCAATATTTTACCTTTGAGGGAGTTAAGAGAATACTAATCCCAGGTCTATTTGATAGCAAAAATTGCATCAGAGCTAAACCATCATTAGGTAGAGTACAAGCAAAGAAATACTATTGTATCTTTCCGACTTCAATCAACTTCCTTCCATTATTGTTTGAGAACACCATTTCATGCAGGATTTCGATATTGTTTGATGTCCTTCGGAGCCGCATTCTCATCATCCGCTTTCTTTTTTTGACATCACCCTTCCAAACTTCATTCCGACACAAAATTCTGTGGGAGTGTCACTTTCATTCTTCAGGCAATCACTCCTTGTGATGGTGCCAATGCCGGTATGATGCCGTTGTCAACATCTGCTTTTTTCGTCGACGTGACCGAAATTCGGAGAGAGTCGTTTCTTTGAAACTATCATTCGATTATATGCACTCCGCCACAATCCAATCAACGGGAGCCACGAATTTTTTAATTGCTGTTGTGATTGATGCTGTGATACCTTGCTTGACACATTCTCAATATCATGTGTATTGTACTATCCTTTGTGTTCGTTACAAGAAGATTTTCAAAATAGTATTTCAAAATGAAAATTACCCTCTTTTCAAAGCTGCTTGCGGAGCTCAAGCTTGGGCTGCTTCAACCTTCGCAGATAAATAGCAATGAGAGTAATATCTCTTTCTTAGTTTCCAATCCAGTGCACCGTAGACTCCGAAGAAGGATATTCTCTTGATGTTCTATTGATCCCTAGATTGATTTCTGTCAACAATTATTTCCTGCTAGTGTCAAGCCGTGAAAGATAAATCAGGCGAACGAAGAAACAATCAACCAACCCCTGAGAGATCGATCAACACTTCTTACTTCGCACTCTCAGTTCGTTGAAGCGTGAAGCGACAAACATTCTATTCAATGTTGTTGGCACAATAGAGTTCACTCGTTTCATAACCCCGACTCTCATAAATAATTTAAAACTAACACACGAAACACGAAACCAAACGCAAAACATTCGAAACACCTGTTCAAACGTCAAAGTACAAATTTCTAAATTTAAGATCATCTCGTTTCGATCGATTCTTCGTTCTTCTTTCCAACAATGGCTCCCTACAACAACACCGATTCCAAAGTCCTCGCCCACCAATCCACCTCCGTCCTCACCTCCGACGCCTCCAGCGACGGAGGCAATCCCACCGTCATCTCCACCATCCACCACGACCACGCCATGAGCCGCACCAACAGTTTCAACGACGACGAGAACGAAAACTTCGGAGTTGATCAGCAACTCTTCTTCGTGACTTCCTATTCGGATTTCGACAAGTTGGCCCACGGTCCGAGGGGCCATACCGCGAAGCATACTTTGAGGGTGTATCGGTTCCTCACGGACGGGAGCTTGGTGCTTTTGCATGTGAACGGGGAGGGGCAGAAGGTGATTAATCCGGCATTTTCGAGATTTCATCCTCGGTGAGTTGATTGTTCTGCCAGTTCATGGACCGTGCTTTGGCCGCGACGCGTTCCCGTGAGAAGCGCGTTTTGTTCGCTTTATTCTTCTGGTGACAGCGAATGAATGAAAGCTATCCAGAATCGAATGGATTTGCACAACGTAACCGTTTTATGAATTCAAATTTCTAACTTATAATCAATTTGCGTTCTTTCTTTCTCTTTCTGAACACTTTTCAATTCAGCCTCAACGTCGTCTACACATGCACAGAAGACATTGAAGAAAACGGCAAAATCCTCGCTTATGAAATCCTCTCGGATGGAAGCCTTACGGAAATTGGTTGCGTTGATGCCGGTGGGACATCCACCTGCTACCTCACGATCGACCGCGATCAACGCCACTTGATCGCCGTCAATTACTGGGATTCATCTCTTGTCGTCATTCCTCTTTCCAAAGAGACTGGCGAATTTGCCGGGCCCATTCAAAATGTCTACGATCCTCGACACGGACAGGCTATGATCGCGGCGGCAAAGAAACATGGCGGTGTCAATCACTCTCACAACGATGCATCGACCATTGCGCAGCGTCAGGTAGATCCGCATTCCCACGCACTGGTTCTGGATCCCTTCGAAGGATGCGTCGCCTACGTCCCCGACCTGGGAAAGGATCTCATCCGAGAATTCTGGTATGATAAGCGAGAAGGAAAAATCCAATTCGAAATCAACAAGCTTCCCAGTGGCCTAAGCACCGGCAAACCCGACGGACCTCGATACCTAGAATTCCATCCCAAATTCAACGTCGCGTACGTTGTCAACGAACTGAGCTCCACCGTCGCCGTCTTCTCCGTCGACAGAGAACTCCTCTCAGAAATTGCCCACGCCGCCAAGAACAACCAACCCATGGACCGATTCAAAGGTCGATCCACGCTCAAATTGATTCAATCCATCAAAACTGTTCCATCGGCCTTTCCCACCCAAATGAACACCTGCGGTCGCATCTGCGTCCACCAGTCTGGTCGATTCGTCATCGTCTCCAACCGCGGACACGAATCCATTACCATTTTCAGAGTCAAACAATGCAATAGCCACAACTCTGGCAAGGCCATGAGAGGAACCCTCGCTCAGGTCGGATTCTTCCACACCCGAGGAGAGACACCACGTCATTTTCAATTCGATCACAGCGGACAGTTTTTGATTGTGGCCAATCAAGATTCCGATACCATTGCGGTGTTCACGTTTAATCTCACTAGCGGAGAGCTTCGTTTCAGTGGGAACGAGTATCGCGTGCCCAGTCCGAATTTCATTTGTTCTTGTCCCATGGTGGATAGATATTCGGACGAGGATGATGTTGAGGCTCGTGAGAAGAAAGGAATGACCTTTCATGTGAGCGACAATTATCATGATCATGATGCAAGAAGTACAATTCCATCGACAGTCGTGGTCGATGCCAGCAAAAAGAATTTGGTTGATGAATTGGAATCTGCCAAAAAGGAAATTGAGGAACTGAAGAGGCAGCTCTCTACCTTGACGGTAGAAAAGCGTGTCTGAACGAAACAGGGAACCAACTTATTTGTTCCTGCCTTGTTTTTATTGATTTCGCAATGCTTATAAAGTGCGAAGTGGTCTTATTCCAGTAATGTTGCCTAGTATTTGGTTGTTTTGACAAAAAGCCGAGAAGTAGGCAGGTAGAGCAAGAAGTGGCAAAATTATCTCATGACTCGATAGGTATGACTAGATGTCTGATTTAGACGCTCATTGGAAACCATTATGCGTCTGTTGTTAAATTAGTATACTAAAAATTATTCCAGTTATTATTCTTTTTTTTCTTAAGCGACTGCGACACTTAATTGTTTCCAATATGAAGTTATTACTTGATCGAGATTTCTCGGAGGAATGTTTTCTTTCCGTGCTCGACACTCAACATTATGTCATCTCTCTATCTCGCAGACTCAATCGTTTTAAGAATTTTACCCCCGTTAATACCTTGTGTTCAGGATTCATTATTGGAACAGTATTCATTCATTTGTATGTAGCAATACATTGCATAATGTATTGCTACATGAACAATGACGGTTTGTTGCAGTCGATTTGCATGGTTACAATGTTTCAGAATATATGCATAGCGAGTAATAATGAGGAATGAATCTATCTAATGGAGAGTCAGAGGTATTTCGCAATGAAGCAAACGTACATGAATCTAGTAAAGTTATTAAAGTTATTATAATTCCTTATCAAGCAAGCGTAGTAGCAGTAATCCAACCCATCCCATCCCCGCCGCACTCCCTCTTATCCGCCTCCTCCTTCGAAAGCGATATCGACGGAACCAACTCTTTCTCCTCACCATTCAATGATTTTCGCGCGGCACCCATTCTCGCTACGTGATACGACGACCAAAAGACCCATAAAACACCCATAAGACCGGCCGAGCCGAATGCCACCGTACTCGTAGGTACTCCGGAATCGACGCGGATCCCGGTCACGAAGGAGACCATGGTGTCGCAGAACATTGTCACAGCGAAGTCGAAGGAGAGTACTCGTCCCAGTATTGTACTGGGAACTAATTTCTGGCCATGGCAAAATGAGGAGTATATCGCAATATAACGAGATTTGGTCAAATGAATGAGGTATCGACACAGCCGACTTGAAACAGTGTATGATGAAGCAAAAACCAATGGGATCAATGTCGTCATTCTCACCTGAAGAAGCAAAGTGGAATTTATCCAAATAATCGACCCACCAAAAGATCTTACGGCATTGAAAAGGCACAGCAATGGAAAGCTGTCGGCTGACGATATGCCTATCCATCCAAAAGCGTTGATCCCCATGGCGACGATACATGCTCCTTGCAGAGAAGCGACTCGATTGATATTCGTAAAGAAATTGGCCGCGAAGGGACCCAGAAGACATCCAATGCCCACTGAGGAGTATATTATTCCGACACGTGCCGAGGTTGCAGCGACATCTCCATCGATGTGAGCGTAGTGAACGTTGATGACGTCGGCGCTACCTCGGGTGATGTTGCCAGTCGCCTTTTTTGTCGAGAATGTAGTATAACATTATCATGAAAACGATCCGGTACGTCATTCGAACGGGACCCTAGTTCATCATGCGGCATAACACTGTGTCTGTCGAAAATGGAATAACTCACCTTCATGAACACTAGCATGGTAAATTTGCAGGTGACGAGATAGACTAACAACTCCATTGACAGTTTTACTAACGATACCACAGGTGTGAATACCATGCAGAGTCTCTTGTTCCGAAACAATTTTACGCATCTCCAACCCCACTTTGAACCAACATCACTAGACTTTTCAGCGGAAGCAGCAACCCCATCTTCCTCTCTGACGCAATATCTCCCCCTAACCATGTACATGACCACCGCACTCACGATATACGACACCGTATCCACCAAAAAACATGATGCAGCACCCAGCCTGGCCGCAGTCCACCCCGCCAAAGTCCCTCCAAACGTCAGAGTCAAAGCCCACGCCATCCCATTCATCGTCACGGCGCTCTTCAAATCATCGTCATTCTCCATCAATAACGGAACTATACTTCTCGTAATAGGCTCATAGATCGCGACGAATGAATTTCTGATAAAGGAGACAAAGTAGAGTATAGAAACGGATCTGTAGTGTAGTGCCAGTAGGTAAAATAGAGCTACGAATGAATTCCATGTATCGAGGACGATCATGAGTTTGCGTTTGTCGAATAAATCGGCGAGTACACCGCCGAAGGATGTGAAGAGTATCATGGGTATCATTCTGGTGGCTATTAGTATGGAGATTGCAGTTCTTTGATGGAAATTTATCGTTTTGTGTTGGTAAATAGTTTGTTGTGTGGTCCAATTCAAGCGACATAGGCAGAGAATGAGGATACGAAAATGAGCTACTTCATGCCCCTTTTATTTCATTACATGGTATGAAGGAAAGGTGACATGAACTAAATTACTTCAAAATACACATAGACACAAAATCAACTAACCCTGAATTAGGAGCCAGCTGTTCAATAGCAATCAAACTAGCCACGTGAACAAACCAATCCCCAGCATGCTGACATAAATGACTAGCCAAGTAAAGACGATAATTTCTATTTTTCTTCAATAACTTCATATAATCGCGAAATTCATGTCGTGTTCTCGTCAATGAGGAAGTTAATATCCGAGAGTTTGCATTGCTTTTATGTGATTTCACAGAAATGGAGCAGTCGTCATCATCTCCCTCATTAGCGGATCGTAATGAACCTATCGATTTAGATGATGAGATATGGCGGGTGTTGTTTCGTGTTTTTGTCTCGTCATTCTTTGTGGATTTCAGTCTGTTGGGGATATTATGTTCTTGTGGAGGAAAGGCGCTCATTTCCGGGTCTTCGCCTTGATTTTTTTTGCTGGTATTGTTATTATTTTGTTGTCCGTAACTTTCAATTTTGTGATTGGCTACAATCTGCGGTGTCTGGATGACATCATCATCTTCGCAATTATCAGACATTCTTTTTGTTCCGTTTTCACCATTCAAGGTCACTTTCGTCGATTGGTGAATTGAAAATCATTAGCGGCTCGCGAGATCCTTTGACCGCTTTGCGACGGCGGCGTGTGATCTGACGAGATGGATGAGAGGTTAGGTGAATGGGGAGAGGATGGGTCTCCTGAACGGCCGCCCAATGGCTTGTTGCTCGCGTGCCCGCAGAGATTGTTCGATAGGGCGTACTATATAGATTGGTCTGAGCTGATTACTGTTGTCGCACTCCGTCGCAGCCTTAATATTTGATTGATTTGATGCAAAACTATAACCAGGAGATGATATTAAGTTGGCATAATACGGTAGTATTACCCAACAATATCAATATATAAGTAGACAATAAATTATGTTCCTTATTACACACAATATGTTGAGAAATTGCTGAGAGGGAGCGGGATAAAAACCGCGAGACAAACAATGACCCTCTAGTTTACTACAATTCCTACTATATATCTCCTCCCATCTCAAAGATAAAAAATATCCAACACAAAAATGACTCAAGAATCACTCCTGGTCATTGGCCGGTCATTCCCTGGGAGATCCTTTTGGGAGATATAACATAAAAAATAATAAATATATATTTTATACTCGGCGCTCTGACACCCAAACTCACACAACGCACAAAACCAAAATTATAACTCGAAATTTCACCGAAGAATGGATAACAGGCATCAATACGATTATCGAAAGAAGTTTGAAGAAGTCCCAATAGAGCTAAATAGTACGATGGATTCATCATCCGCAATTTGCAGCGAGAAAGACACGTCGATGGAAGACTGCGAAATCCCAATAGATAAAAGCTGCCCAGTCGAAGCAACCCTGCCACAATCAAACATAGTCGATCACGTGGAGCTCACCCTCTTCCCACCCCCCGCCAGTGACACCGAACGAACCCATGCCATTCGATTGGCATCCCTCAAAAATAAATTATTCTCCTTGTGGCCTTTTTCACGATCACCTATGCGCCCACGACTTGAACGGGGGGATTCCGGCTCGGTGAAATCTCATAGGAGCGATGCCTCCTCTCGTGACGCGGTTTCTCGACCGAAGAGGCGGGGGGGATGGTGTAGTTATGCCAAGTTGTTGAGAAACAATAGAAATTATAGACTATTTTTGATTAGTCATTTATGTCAGCATGCGGGGGATTGGTTTGTTCATGTTGCGGGTTTAATTGCAATTGAGCAATTGGTTCCCGATTCAGGGTGAGCATTTCAAGTGTTTTTTATGATTTCAAAAGGAAGTATTTTCGATTTTTGTTTACTGAATTTAGATGAATTGTTTTTTTCATTTTATTCTACTGCTTGTTTTTCGCCTCGTACAACTGCAATCAACATGTACAATGCCCATAATAAACCAACACTCCGAAAATCGTCAATCTTTCTGCATCCAAATCGAAAAAACAATGATAGCACGGCTGTTTCCATCCTGGTCGCCACGAAAATGATCCCAATGATTCTCTTCACCTACTTCGGAGGGGCACTAGCAGACAACTTCGACCGTCGCAAACTCATGATCACCTTAGACGCTTGGAACGCAACCGTAGCCATTTTTTACATTCTCGCACTGAAGTCTCAATCACCCAAATTCTTTTACATCGTTTCTTTGATCCGCCACACTGTAGTTGCAATATACGAACCAATCACCCGGAGTATTGTCCCACTATTAGTTGGGAGCGATGACGAGTTAAAAATCGCGATGACAATGAATGGGGTAGCATGGGCAATCACTCTGGCTGTTGGGGGGACAGTGGCCGGATGGACTGCAGCGAGACTCGGCGTCGGGACATGTTATATTGTAGATTCATCAACTTATATCATCAGTACTGTTGTTATGTGGATGGTGAAAGGAAAGTATTGTGTCAGGGAAAAAGCTGCTACCTCGGCGACTAGTTTTTTGTCGAGCTTGGAGGAGAAGCCCATGATTTACAAATTGCAAAATTTTCTTGCGTTTGCTGTTTCTCCTGTGCTAGCGTTTGTAAGAATGTTTATGGAGTTGATGGGCTATCTTCTAGTGTGTAAATTTGGAATGCTGGTTTTGATGAAGGTAAGCCCGTTTGATTAATATTGTTGATAGAACAGATCTCGGAACATTCTGACCTCAGTGAAACGGACACGCATTGAACACCTGCCATTCTGTACTCATTTTTGCAAAAATGGCAACTTGGATCTCAAAGGCAACCGGACAATTAACATGGGGCAGTGCGGACGTCATCAACATTCACTTTGCTCACATGGACAAAGACGAAGTTACTAAGTCAAAACACATCGGACTAATGTACTCCTCAGTCGGGATTGGATGCCTTTTGGGTCCCATCTTTGCAAATAATTTTACAGATATGGAACGACCTCGATCTTTGCAATTTGCTTGTGTTTCTGCTTTGGGGGTCATTGCTTTTGGATGGGTAGGCATGTCCTTATCAGCGAGGATAGAGTGGCTTTGCTTTTTCAACTCTGTTCGAGCATTTGGCAGTTCCATCATTTGGATCAATTCAACATTGCTCCTTCAGGTGAGTCGTCATAGTATAATTTTACATACCTAACGTCGCATGGTTCCTAATCACATCATTCGTATCATCATTTTCTGTAGAAACTGACTCCTAGTGGAATGCTCGGGCGCATCCTTTCATTTGACTTCGCCATCGCCATGCTTTTTGACACGATTGCATCCTTCATAACTGGTAGCTATGTGGATGCTGATACACCGGTTCATGATGTAGCATTTGGAGCCGCTGTGACTACGGCGACGATGTGGGTATTTTGGTCGTTATATCATTCGGCTCGATTGGGTGCTGCTAAGAAATCTTTCAATGCGGAGAATGTTGTATCTCCGTCTGTTTCGTGCCATAGTAATGATTCCATTCGTATGCGGGAACGTGCTGACAAAAAAGCGATCAGTCCTTGTGTGTGACATGAAGGTGGAACAAATCATTCCATGGGGCAATGATTTGAGTGATTTGCAGTTGATGTAACAAGTTTTTCATCGCCTCGTTTTTGTCGTTGATTGATACTGATGAATGGGTATTGATGTGCTGTTCATCTATTGCTGCTATTGTTGAAATTGTCAAAATAATCGGCGGTTGAGGAGTAAGGGGTGATGTGAACAATCGCATTGAGATATCATTCGTCACACATCTACCTAGAGCTTTGCAAAGGATGATAAATCGAAACTGCTATGCAGAGGAAGTGAGTCAAATTAATCCGATCTATCACGTAGGAAGTCGTTGCGGAAACGACGGAGAGTCGTGTAACTGCTATTGTAATTACTCCTTGACCAAGCCAAAGTGTAACCAAATGATAAGGAAATTGAATATCATCAGGCAAAGAATACTTCGAATGAGTGCACAGCGTAAGTAAAATTTGTAATAGCTGGAGACTGTTAGAACTTGTGAATGAATAAGTGAACTGCAATCTCTAGGCATTGTTTCACGCTGTGTAGAGATGGGTTTATGTTGTGTAATCATTCCTCTAATTTGCATACAGTATGTCCACGGTTATCGTGATACACGGTAATCTCTACTGCAGCGTTTTTGTGACATCATCCTCAAATACCACAGGGAGAGACATATAGATTACACTTTTATGGTTGATTGCAATACTATGTATATATACAGACATACTGCCTGTCATCTCTCAACACACACAATAATTAATGTGATCTTTTGACTTTGAACAAAGTGTTAAGGCTTTATGAGTCTAAAAGTTCTTCATCATAGTAATATATAGGCATGCACAAAAATAAACTAAGTAAAGTTTTATCATGCAACATGAGTTAAACAAATCTAAATCATTTTTGTCTTGTGAGACCTATAATTTGTAAAATCTTATTTAAAAATAAAATTGAGTTTATTTCCAAAAATAGAACTGAATGTGTGTTGTTGAAATTTTGAATTGGGTATGGCGTGAGGTGTCAAGAAATAAAAGGAAATATTATAGAATAGAAAAATGAACAAAAATGTTTTGAAATAATTGACAATTGTCACTACCTACATTTAACACAATAGTTATTGCAATAAATATTGTAAATTATATCTAATTAGTATCAATTTTCAGATCAAATTATTGTCATTACAAGTGCTGACTCTTTTGACACATTTGATAGTCTGCATCAAGTTTTTATTGCTTATAACTTATATAATATATTTTCCATCATTAGTCCATAGTTATTGTTACTTCATTGTCATTTTTATTCTACAGCTCAGACACTGATTGTATCCATAACTGTGGATATGATGTATTGAATTTCTCTACATTGTGTTATTAGACACAATGCAACAATTGTTTTTTTACCATCTCATTAGACATAAAAGTGTGTATTCCTCTTGCAGTTATTAACATATCATTACGGCTGAATACATAGTCTTTATCTGTGAACAATAATTATCAGCCACTTGTGCTTGTTTTCATCTTGAATCACTTCAACACTCAAATGAACCTTTCTTAAATCATAGTTCAAATTCAAAAATTTTAAATCACAAATCCAATTCTTTGTAGTGCTGCAAATATGATGTGATAATGATGCTCAAAGCTAAAAGGAATTAGAAAGATTATGTATGAATCATCAATTTTGATTTCTTTGTTGAGCCATGGCATTCATTCTATGGCACATGAAATAAAGCTATTTTTTTCATTTTGAGGAACATTGGAATAAATTTCTAAAAATTCAGGAATGTTTAATAAAATCAAAAATAGGTCTTGAAACTTGTAGAATCTATTCTAAGGATATGAGAATCTGTTTTTAATAAATGAAGAGTTAGATTTGTAGGTAAGTTGAGGTATATCTTTCTTATCTTGATGGAATGGATTTTATCAAAAGATAAGTTGTCTTTCTGTGTCACATTTTTGAATTCATGTGTGAACTATCCTTTTTTCTATCCGTTTATTATCTGATTTTTTAATTGAACTCTCCGGGAGATATCAAAAATGATGTACCAAACTGTCCAAAATCCCTGTGAGCAGGAAAGTGTTTTTCACTTTTCCCAGTTCTGCTTTTTAGAGTATTTTTGGGGTGATGTCATTTTAGTTGTTAAAATGTCAGAACATAATTTAGCCGCAAGTTTGTCTTCCTCAGTCACTCTTTCCCTAGCTCATTCATGTACTCTGACTTGTACCATAGGTGGCTTCCCATCCTTTTTCTGAATTTGTTTTATTGCCTTAGCATCAGTAATCACAAACATATTGACTTTATCAACATCTTTCTCAATCCTTTAGAAAAATATTCACAGAAAATTAAGTCCATTGTTGTAGTATTTTTCTTGACATGGTCATTTGGTTCCATTGTCAGCTTCAGGGGAGAATATTTCTGTTGTTCACCCACCCAACAAATCTGCTGCAGAAATAAAAGGCTTGAAGATCCATGTGGGGTAGTATGTACTGGAGTGCACTTTCCTTGCAATGCTTCCTTCATGTCCTGGCTTATTGGAGCATAATATGACATGATGTAGTCCTTTTGGTCAAATATTTGTTTTGAAAGAGTTCATTTTCTCTGCATAACCTACTCATTGTAGTCCTTTTGATCAAATAGTTGCTTTGAAAGAGTTCATTTTCTCAGCATAACTTACTCATTGATCTACTGTGGATGAAAGGCTTCCATAATTAGTTCAACCATACATTGCATGAGACTTGGTATCCTCCCTGTTTCCATTGCATTTTGGCTGATTGTTATATCATATGTCTGATTGTGGTTCTTTTATCTTTTATGCTACTATTGGCTTTGTATGAGCTCATCTTCCCTGTTGACCCTCTCCATGGATATGCTGTGGATGAAACAGGCTTGGTAGTTCAACTGTGTCTATCTCTTGTGAAGGGCTTTGCACCATCACTTCTACTTGTTTCATTTCTGAACTGATTGTTGCATGGTACAGGCAAATGCAATTTATTTATGCTGCTATCAGCTTTGAAGAAACCCACTTTCTCTAATGTATGGACTCAACAGTAATATACTATCCACAATTATTTTGTTTGTTTTCAGTTATAAAATTATTCTTTACAACACCATTACTCTTTCGTTTCAAAGAAAATAATGGAAGGATAAAAAATTTAAAGTACTACCTTACATGCAATGTGATGATCATCTAAAACATTGCATCAACAATCCATAGATTATATATAATTTCATAAAATTTTCTATTTGTTACCACTAAAAATGCATTTGCTAGAATTAAAGAGATGATGGCAAGAAGTCATTCAAGTACACTGATGATAAGGCAAGGAGAACCTGGTGGGATAGACACATAGAACAGTGTCACTGGGCTCCTTACTACTGAGTTCTAAACAGCACTTGCAACATTGAAAGAGGAAATCAATAAATTAAAGAATAAAAATTGATTGATTCATTTTCAAACTGTTGAATTGATTTGTAATAGTAGTAGGAAAAACAATTGAATGAGAAGTCAGCTAATAGTTTCGATGAAGACAGAACTAATT
>JALLPE010000117.1:0-24035 GCA_036940025.1 Conticribra weissflogii
TCCTGATGCAGATACTGCAGCTCTTGCTGGTGCTCTTGGAGAAGCTTTGGGGTTAAATGTGTAGGGCATAGCATGTCTAGTTGCTATGTGCCCTGTCTTCCAAATCCAGACCACCTTTCTTTTTGACTCTTGTTGGCTTCATTTGGATCATTTGCTGTGCCTGTTGGATTATTTTTGCCTAATATTTCATATCAAGTCACTCATGAACTATTAACCTTATTTGGAAATGTGTTGTTGTGTTGTGTTGGTTCAAACAGGTTAGGTTAGGGCTAGGAGTTAATTTTGTTTGGACCATTATTGATTCAGGTCTCATTTGATGTCAATGTTGACCCAAAGATATCTTTGTGCAAGTTTGATTTCCCTGTTATTTTTGTTGATATCATATTGATCACTGAGTTCATCATCACCATTTGACTATTACTTAGACAGACAAAATCAACAAGAAAATGGGGAGATTAAGAAATCCTGATATTCCAACAGAATATTTTCATCTGAGCTTGCATCATTGTAAACTTCTAACAGAGATTTAAGATTTGCAGGAGCTTTTGAGGAAAATATTGTTAGTATCACTCATCTGTTTTAAGATATTTTGTTGATAATTCATATACTAACATATCTTAATGTTTAGAGGATTTGAGCAAATTGTATCCAATGCTCTGATACTCTTCATGTAAATGGTTTCAATCATTTTTTACTGTAAATTTTTTTGAAAACAACAATTTATATCATTCACTGTATTTTGAGTGTCAATGTATAACATTTTTTGTAAACAACCTGTGATGACCTGTAACAAAATAATGACAAGTCCAACAGCAGATTCGGTTTGAGAATACGGGCAAGAGCATACATGGAGCCTGAACAAAACAAAAAACAGAAACATATGGTTAACACCCAGGGCAGAGTGAGTGTTTTGATAATCCAAAACCAGGATTACAAAAGTAATCAAGCAGTACTTTAATTTCCATTCAAGCACAGACATGCTATAGATATAATTCCAAAACTCACATACTCAGCTTTCCTCCTGTAGCTCTGCAAGCAACATCACTCAAAACAAGTAAATAGCTCAGTGAGAACATGTTTATTTCTATTCACCACATTACAAACAACCATTGTCAATTCCCATTTTTAAATGGTAGATCATTTCTTATGTGATGATGATGGGTGGGTTGACAACATAGACAACAATTTAACACATCCAGGGAAAATAGCCCCTTTGAACTCAAAAAATGATCCAGGAGTAGATCCTTGCACAATTTGCACAGGGAACAGATACAAATGAAAAATTGAAGATAACACCTTCTTGGAATGACAGTAGCAACAACCCCAAAGATAACAAGCATGGGCTATATTCAGCATCCAATATCCTCCAAGACCAATATACTTTTGTGAACGACCCCAGCATCCAACATGTTAAATAGGAGCTTAATTGAAGAAAACATGGGAAGTATAAAGATTTGCAGATAGCATTCCATGATCAAGTTATTACAGAAAATGACCTCATGGTTTGTGTTCATTATGTCTGGCTTACTGTTTTTCAAGTTTACTTTCACATTGCTGCTACTTACAACTTCATCCAACAACAATGCATCTACATTTTAAGGTTGTTGTCTTTATGGTAATTGCTTGATTTAAAAAAAACATGATCGCTCCTTTTACCTAACAACAAATGGTGATAATGGACTAAGCATTGATGAAAAAATGATCTGCTACAATCACCTTGCAATTTGTGAACCCATTTTATCACAGCAAACTCTGGGACTCAACACAAGCAACAGCTGGAAATGCTAGTAGAGGTCAAAATTTCACTGGTAAATCTCCCAGCATTCATCCTGAAATTTCTTCATAACAATGTCTCCTGTACACCATTCATCCTTTAGAACTTTATTACCATTAAATGCAACAACAACAATACTCTGAGTGTTAAGTCAAGCTTTTCTGTCCTCCTAACCTGGTATTGGGTAGCATCAAAAACGGTTAGGTGACAGCATATCATTGCACTGAACACAACAATGGTCCCAAATTAAGTCTCATCCCTCCACCTCTTGTGCATGCACCAAATGAATGAAATCTTAAGACCATGCTCCTTGCACTTAAAAAAGGAACTGAAAACAAAAGACGCAAACCCCAAAGTAACCCTAGCATAACATTATAGAGATGACACAGGCTTTTGCATTGAGATATAATCCTTTGCTCTATCAGGGGGACAAAACAACCAAGGGAATACAGGCATGATCACATCAACTACAACTGACAAATAAAAGGATACATAAACTGACAAATTGATGGGTTTTGCTGGTGTCCAGATATTGGATAGGTTCCCACCTGTTTGAAGGGAATTTGAATCTGTCAAACATGTCAGTGTCCACTGCATCGTGATTCTCTGTCACTGAGTACCAGGGAAAAACAGAAAGCAGTCAAATCATTCAATAGATTTTACTTCATGGTTGAATCTTTGTTCAATGATTGAACATCAAAAAAATTTCACTGCAGATACCTAAAAACATGGACATCACAATGACTAGGGAAACACCCCACTAGGCTTCTTTCTCTATTGTGGCAACATGATTGAATAAAAAAGAGATTAGGATGGAACAGATACAGCTGTTTCTACAACAAAAACGAACATTGTTCTTATTTCATTAAAAAATGGACCTTTTGTGCACCACTGAGGCCTTATGCAAGAAAGTTAATATGTTTTTGTGCCTAACTATGTACCCTCCTTATGACAAACCCCCAATATAGTACAGGGTACAACTCATCTGCACAACACTGCAAACACCATATTGTGCATCACAACAACATAAGTATTTTGGTTTTCTCAATTATTACGCAACTTTTGAAATCTTTGAAGTATGCTGTCACTTTTATAGATTTTCAACTTGATCTTGGATTTTTACAAACAATCAAATTATCTTCCTGTGATAACAACTCCATCACATCAAGCACAAAGTCTACAATGGACAATGGAAACACTATTGGCAGGTTATCCATCCCACAGGAATGGCTTACAACAGAATTGGACCACCACAACACATCAGGGGCAACTCCCATGGATGCAGCAACTGATTTCCAAATAACACCATGTGAGTATAAGTGATCTATCCTCTTCCAATACAAAAAACAACTTCTGGTGTTCAAACAAGAAAGGATTCAATGTACACCCCTTGAGGCATTGATAGCCAAGAACAAGTAATACTGGACATTGATGACACCCATCCAATTCTCAAAAATCTTCTCTCATGGCTCTGGAAGAAGATCAAAGAAGGATACATTGCACTCGTAAAATTAACCCAAAACCAACAAAAAACCAGCAAACAGATCAACCAGCCCGCCATTTCAAACATAAACTGTCAACACCAGATCAGCTTGTTGTAAAATGCCCCCAAGTAACAATATGCCAACACAAATTGGGACACATCCCATAACAACATCCCAATTACAGCGCTCATTGTCCCCAGAGTCACTGACATCATGAAATTTAAACAAACTTAAGGAACTTCCGTATCCCACCCCCAAAGCATGACATTCCCCCCTTAATATCAGGAATGTCCTGTAAACAATCTATTGCCATTGCCACCACCATTTCCATATTATACCATGTATCCTCCAGATACCAGTGCCAAAGCCATTACTGGATGGACTCTTGGGAAGTCATCCATGTGTATCCTGAGATAAAAATATGTACGTGATGCCCACCCTGCAGATAAAGGACATGTTTGACAACAATAACAACAACAACCCTAAAGCCTGGGGCACCAACGCCTTCCTTCTCTGACCAGCCAATGATTACATGCATGGAGACATGCTGACCCAACACTTTGTAAAAAGCCCCCCCATTGAAGCAGATATATCACACTACATTGCCCCAAATACAAAACAGTCAAGTCAACCTATTTCCACTGGGTAGTGGCAGATCTTGTTCTGGTTGGATTATACTTCTATCTCTGGTTTGGGGGATACACAACAGAATGCCTCTGCCTCAATACAAAATTCATTGTGCAATCTAAAGTGGAAGATTTACAATTCTTTGAAAGAACATCTGCTTGTGCCCAATATAAAGTATCAATTGGTGTACAGCAGGGGACTTGTTGCAGGCATCCAGTGCTATATTAAACTAGACACAAAAAGAATGGGATGAAAGGCATGTGTGTCCAACATGAGCATAATGACAACACTTTCCTTTGCCCCATACAAAGCACAGCATGCCAAATCCTTCACGTCATCCATCAACTAATATCCAATCAATTGCTCCATTGTTGTCCTTCCAGTATTTAACAACAATGAAGCATGCCACAGCCAAACAAATCAGCCTTGCTCTCAGAGTGCCTAAAATTTTACTCCACTAACCACTCAATAAAGATATTTGAAGCAATCTCATCAACATACACTTACTCCAGAGTAGGGGTGCAATAGCACTAATCATATTCAAGTAGTTGGACACCCAAATACAAAAATGGGCTAGTGGCATGGATTCCAGGTTGACCCTAATGATGAGGGTAACATTTGGGGTAAACAGTGTAAGTATGGCATCATTCCTTCACCAATGTGTAATTAATATTATTCATAATAATATCCATGAAAGTTTGGAGGATAATGGTAAACTTGGAGTTTAAAGATAGGGTAATATTTTTAGTCTGAAAACAACAGTAAACTAATGATTATCATTAGAATACAGGATGCTTGTCCAGTGTGTATTAAAAACATTGCTATCACCACAACCCTAATCCCTATACTCTGCAATGCCTTCTATCTTGAAAACTACTACCCCTTCAGTAAGATTTTTTGTGTTGCAATTTACAACCTCAAAAGTAATCACTTCAAACCACCACAACTTCTACAGATTCACCTGATCATCATCAGCCATACCATCAAATCTATCCAGATTACAGAACAACCTGTATTGATTTGTTCCCCTGTATTTCTGAAATGATACTAAATCAGAAGCAATGTGAATTCATGACCCTCATCAGGATCCTAAGTTCCAAAAGTGCACATACATGGGGACTAAAATATTTCTGATCTCACACTTTTTCCAGATTGACGATGCTGGTGGTTCTCTTATTGACTTCATCATAGGGACAGAAAGACTATGAAGATCCAATCCAAGCATTACAAAGTAAACATAATTCCACATAACATATGTTGTCATCCTCTTAACCTGCTTTCAGATGCATGAATTCCAGCAATGGAGGTATGCATGTTTGCCTTATCAGTCCTGATATTAGTATGTTCCCCATCCATATTCTTCTTGAACTTCTCTCAAGTAGGCTCAGCAAAAACAATACCAAGTATCCCAGAACAGACTCTACAGGTGTGTTTATTCAATGCCTTGTGGTGTCTAGAGTAGCTGTGGTGCCAAATATGGGTGGCCAGGTCTGATTATGATGCAGTGATCCAGCTGTTTCTTAGCGCAGTCCCCTGTATGGTTTTGAATTGTAACTAAAAGACAAAAATTATAGATAGACACAGGTAATGAAAAATAAAAATATAAATTAACTCATCAAACTCATTGTTAAATATGAAATCATACCTTCTTCTATCTCATCCCAATTGGTGCTAACAACACACTTTGGAAGGTGCCACTTCACAATCAAGAATTCAGATGTATTCCAGTCCATTAGTGCCATATCATCATTGAAACAATGCAGAACAATAGGATTAGGAGATTGGATGAGTGCAGCATAAGTAATGACATGTAAGGGATCAGAATGGCTTTCTTAGCATGGTTTTGCCTGTGAGAGCGACTCATACCAGGTTGGTCACTTACAGGTCATTGGCATCCCAAGGAGCATCTTTGACCTTGACAAAAGATGCTTATACCTCTCCTTCTTAAATTAGGAGTCATCCAATAGAGACAGTTTAACTTCCTCTTCCTCAGTGATGATATTATACCTTAGTTGGAACTGTTGTAGACAAGTTGTTAACATATCAATGACAGACCAAAATATCATAAAATCGAAAAAATTATATTTCTAATTGACTTCTGCTCTTAGGTCTTCCTTGTATAAAGGGTAAACAAACGATCACTACAAAAAATTCAGACACTTTACCTTATTAGTTCATTTTTGAGCTCTTTAGAATGAGAGAATGAGAGGAGTGCAATACACAAAAAAGAAAATACCATGGACAGAAGTTTTTCTTGCCCTAAAGTTTGCCGCTTTTCAAGATTTTCTCTCACATGTCAGGATATGTAATGTGTTGGTGCTGGTGTCCTGAATTTTTGAGATGTTGCAACATTTGGCATTTCCAATTACACTATATTCTTGAACACCTTAGTATGAGACAAAGGAGGTGGAGGAGAATAGTTATAGTTGTCATCATGGTATTGTGGGTGCACTTGTCCCATCTTCTTCCAATACACTTAATATCTAACTCCCTCCTGATTGAGACTGGAAACCCACTCTTGTTGTCAAAAGAGTGGTCTTGAAATATTTAAAGGAGTTGTCATAGTAGAAATATTCTTGTTTCCTTAATTTCTCTTGATGTTTGAGCTTGAGATTAATTCTGTTTTTTCTTGTTTGCCTTTGTTTGATTTCTCCTTGCTTACATATTCCCATATTACCAGAGGTATGTAGATGGTATATTGGTGGAGTATGGGTTGATGTGTTGCCTTCTAATCTTGAGGATTTGCAAAAGAGACTTAGAGGAATTGTTTACATTAAAGATTTAACTTATACCATTGGTTCATGACCAGAAATCATCATTCTTTGTGCCCTTCAATATTTTCTTGCAATCAAAAATACCTTTCAGGGAAGGGAAAGAATTCACTGCATCAGTCTCTTCTGTACCATTCCCATTGGTACCATCAGCAATGATTACTTCAAGGATTCTTTCCATAAATACATGCCTTATGAGATGTATTCAAGATCAAAAAAGAAAACAAAGAATAAATGAGAGCAATTTTAAACTAACATGATAGAACAATGAAGCAAAATACACACATATTCAAGACAAAATTGTCATCATTGTATTCGAAGACACTGTCATCTCCTCTGTCCATCCTGACAGCAATGGCACCCCTCATCCTGTGCCTGATTTTCCTTTGACCCATTGTGCTCCTTTTTGCTGCAACAGAGAACTTTGTTTCCAGTGATGACATGGTTGAAGCCATTGATTATGAGTTTTATGATGGTGTTGAAAGGTTGCTTTTTGAAGTTGAAGCAATAATTCTACAAATTATAAGCCACCATTGAAAGATTGCCAAGAAATAGGAAAATCCATACAAAAGAAAGCAAAAGAAAGACAAAGGCAAGCAACAACTAGCCAATTTGTGTTCTAGTTCTAGTTGATGCTGTAGAATAATTGATTATTGATATCATTGTAGAATCAATTGATAATACTTGACTCCTCTTCAGAAGAACATTTACCTAGTAACTCATAACACTGCACAGCTAGTGTCCAAATGGCAACCTTGACACATGCAACTCACCCAACTCACCGGGACCTGTGAAACAAAGGATAAACCCGCATTATTCTAAAAAGTAATGCACTACCGTCAAATTAAGATTTTTCCTGACTGTTGGGGACAATATACTCCCACTGTTGGGAAAATAATGTCCTCAGAAGAAAGTTTTTTGTTACAAAAATAGTGTCCATTTTTTGTACCAAATTCCTAAATGAAGTTCTACAATCCATTACCTATTGCCAATGGAGTAGCTATGCCGGCTGGGGAAGGGATTTCCAACAACCTCCAAACATCCCAACCATTGTGGTGAGCTATCAATTTGGAGGTCTGAACTACTGTAGAATTAAAAACAACGGCACAGTTAAATTGATCAACTATTATTAGTTCATAGAGTATTTTACATTGTTGAAATTAGACCTCTAGGTCAAAAGTTATGACAGATTGTTGAGTGGCTGGGATAATGATGCCATTGACAATTTTCCTCTCCCCCCTCAACTTTTGAATTGTCTCCAGAGGGGTTCCTGGACAAACCCTCCAAACCCTTGCACCAGGGGACAGGGGACCCTCCAATATTAAAACAACAACTTGGGCAATCATTGATTGCCGCCCCAACGTTGTTGGGGCAATCACGTAATCAAACAATCAATTGATGACTTTTTTAGTTTTTGTTGCTGTGATGCAACATGGGTGGTGCTAGGAATTCAGGGGTGTGTGGGGCTGTTAGAAAGCTCTTGACAAGAGCTTTTCATTTCTGTGCATTTTGTGGGGGTTGCGTTAAAAACATTTGAATGGATCCAAACATTATTTTCCTACCAGAGGGAGAAGATAAATTAGGGTAGTTTGCATTTTGCCCAGGATAATTGACAACCAATTATACATTCTCTTTCAAGGAATACATAAAACAAATAGCATGCTATTCCAAAGGCATATCACTGGATATGAAATGCAAATTTGGCTTCATCAACCGGGTCTGCTTACCATACTATACATTATGACAACATCCCATCATGCAATTTATGCTGCCTTGTTGTCATTGTATGATACAGTGACACACCTTTGAAGAACTTACAATGTGAGCATGTTTCTGCCATATTTCCTAGTGCTTGGTGCATTGTGATCTGGACAACCACAGCCATTTCAACAGAAACAGGGGGCATACCAGTGGTTTATAGTGACACTATGCATAGTAACCCACAAATATAATGATACATTTTTATGGACAACATGTCCACATTCCATATTTCATGGACAACTTCAAAAAGTTGGGGGTTACACTTTTTTGGTAGGAGGGAATGAGTTACACCCATTGTGTAACCCGTTAGAAATGGCAACAATTGTCCTAATACATCCTCTATGGCTGAACATATGATATCCAGACAAGCTGTAGTTCAATGAAAAAAGAATTTTGACTGTCTGCAACTACCCATTCATATAACTGATTCTTACTTGATTTGCTCAAGGGTGTTCAAAAATATTGTGACAAACTATGGCATTGGAGTTGGATGAGGATGTTGGATGATGTTGCATCTTGTTTGATGATTACCATTATTGTTGGAGTTTGATGGATTGATACTTTTGAATTCAAAAACCTTTTTATTCAATATTTATTCTTGTTAACAATAAATCTTGTCAATGCAATGAAACAAGTAAATAAACTGAAACTAATTCAAAACCAATACTACCTTCCATCCAGCTAAGCAATATGAGAGGCAGGACATTATGATCATAACATCTGAAAGTATTTTTTTGAGAGTACACTCACTTGTAAGACTTGAATAAGAATTGAAAGGACTAGAATTCAACAGGAACAAGACACAAGACTCACCAGGAATCAAATAAGATTTGAACCACCAATGAGAATATAATGAAGAATTAAAGCAATTCCAACATCCAAAGAAAGAAGATCTCTATATCAACCATGTCTTGATCCAAAGAAGGAAAGAAAATCCCACTCAAGTACTACCACAATGAGAAAATTGATGAGGATTCACCCCTAATTCAAATTAAATTCAAGGATGCAGACAGTAATGAAATAAAGGAACAATGCAAAGTTTATGCAGGAGGTCCATACAAAAGACTCTTGAGGGTAATAAATGGAATTTACACAATTGATGAACAATATGGATGGGATGATGCAAATCAGAATGCGAATGGAGGCGAATTGGCAATTCAACACCTAGACTGACTGCTAAAAGGACCCACAGAGAAACTATGGAAGAAAATTTGAGGAACATGAGAAACCTCACCTGGAACTCATTCAAAGATACAGTACACATCCTTGTTGAAGATTGAAGATGTCAGGGCAGAGAATACTTACAAAGACCAATATGAATACCTGGAAGAAACCACAATGCCAAAAGACATGTCCATAAGTGAATGTCTTGATTCAATTGAAGAAATCAATGACGCACTACCATTTCTACAGAAAGATGGAAAGGAAATGAGTGGAGAAGATCTAATCACAATGGTAGTCACCAAGAATCTTTCTCAGGAAGTGTCAAAGACTTTATTGTGAAAGAAGGTGATACACTCAAGACAATCAAAGTTGCCAGAAACCTACTGAAGCAAATCAAAAAGGCCCATTACATGTCAAGAAGATTAAAATATCAAGCAACAAAGAAATCAACCAGGCCAATGGCAAGGAAGAGGAAGAGGGACGAAATAGATGCTGCTTACCTTGGCACAATCATCCCTGGAAGGAATATCCAAACAATCCTAGGTAAAATAACTTCAATGGACCACATTTCATGCAAGTAAGAGAGAGAACAATGAGAAATGAGAGGTACAGTAGTAGCAAAGTTGAGTATGAATGCAAGAACAACAATCACAAAACAAGATTCAAGGATCAGGAAACAGGAAAGCTGCTGTCTCAAAAATCAAAATATTTCCAACAAGAAATACATCAAAGCAAGCATAATTAATGGTGATTTCATGATCAGTGATGATGAATATGAGAGTGACAGTGATTGATAATACTATCAGAAAGGAAATACTCATGACTACACAACAGCATCCAAGACAACAATGAAACACACACAACAATATATGCACACACCTCACTGCAACAAGAACATTTTACTTTGCAAGCACCATAATATCATGGGGAATTATATTGTAGGCAGTTTGATGGCTTATTTTTAATCCCTGCTACTTTTGAATTCAAAAACCTTTTTATATGAAATATTTCATCATGCTCACAATTAATCTTGTTGAAGCAATGAAACAACTAAATAAACTAAAACCAATTCAAAACCAATATTACCTTCTGTCCAACTAAGCATTATGAGAGAATGAGGACAACCATCAGGTAAAAATATGGTTAAGTCGATAGATCACTTTGGTTGAGCTGTTGTTGCTATTTTAGTCCTTTGTAGATTAAACCAGTCAGACACTCTCTCTATTCCTATCCTTTTTGTGTACTTTTTTCAAAGGGTTCTCGTTGAAATCGTTTTGTTCCTGTTCGTGGCCAATGATAATTATTATTTGATAGGAGTATTATTATTTTAGGGCGTTGCAGTACTGTACTACCATACTACTACTACCGAACTTACTAACATTTTTTAGATCTTGTAAGATTCTTCCGAAGATTCGATGCAGAGTGTTGAAAGTGGTTTATACTATTACTACTTACGGTAGTTGGGGTGACCAAAAATAAAACGAAAAGTCACAACATGATGTGGAATTGGGACGGAAACAAAACACATCATCCCCTCGCTCCC
Organism: Conticribra weissflogii; assembly: GCA_036940025.1. Taxonomy (NCBI): domain Eukaryota; phylum Bacillariophyta; class Thalassiosirophyceae; order Thalassiosirales; family Thalassiosiraceae; genus Conticribra; species Conticribra weissflogii. The sequence goes on from JALLPE010000117.1 coordinate 11,125, forward strand.
TCTCCTCCTTCGTTGTAATATTATATTGGGGCCGCACAAAATAGTGATAAGGCTGGCAAAAAATTATTTTATCTTTCACCCTAAAAACGTCGCATCATGAAATCCCCTAACACGAAAAGCTGCCACCCGCAGCGTTCCGTACACCGAAATTCAATAGTGGCAACACTGAGAAGATGGGACTGGCATTCCTTTTTGATTATTGCTCTCATCATGCCGCCATTATTATTGTCACCGTCACGTGCTGCTAAATCATTTTGCTCAGCCAGCGTGGCATCTGATTGCCTCCGCCATGATTCAACTAGGCCTCCATCCTTCCAGCAAGCTCCTTGCTGCGCTATCGAACGCCGCAGGAGTCACTGCCGGCAACATATACCACTCATCACTCCGACAAAACATGTAGCATCTTTCATCAATTTATCTCCCAAAGGAGTGCGACCCAACATATCATCTCACTACGAAAGCAACTCCCATAATTTGAATTACCAGCTAATTCACAACTTAAAGCCGAAGAGAAAGAACCTTGAGAAGTCATCGCCATTTACTGCAGCAGTTCTGGGGAACGAAAGCGAACATGACGTGTCTATGCAGCCCGGCAAAATGATTCGTTTGAGAGACGAAGAAGAACTCGACGATGAAACCAACGCTTCCAGAAAAATCCTCGATAACTATTTCGGCTTGATGATGCTGGATTCGGGGGATATTAGCTTAAATGAAAACAACACGAAAAGTATCGGTCGGAATCAAACCAATATGGTCAACAGCAACAACACAGAAGTAGAATCCAAGAAAAAAATATGGAGACGAGTTGCGTCAGGCATGAAGGCATTGATACCAGGACGGCCGTTAATACTCAGATTGTTGCCAAGCAGACCGAGCTACGTCGATGATGCTAAAAACGATATTCTCCAGTCTGACAAACGAACACAGTCCAAAAGAAATGATACTTACGAAGTTTTGGAGGAGAGTCATTTCAATCAAAATAGGGTTGACTCGAATAAATATGCTCACAGTCGATCAATACTCAACAATGCCATCCCAAACAATGAAAGTCCACTTGTAGCTTTGACGTTTTTGAATCAATCACTGCCTCGTGGTGATCCAAATGATTTTACTCCTGAACTAAACCACACATCAATAGCCAATAAGGAAGAAAATAGTCAACAACCAAATAGGGAGGAGGACCGCTCTTCTATAAGTGGCAAAAAGAGGATTCGGAACTCATTCAGCCTTCGCAACCGTAAACCAAAAGCCACCAAAGATAACAGCAGCAAGAGCGGCAAAAGGGAACTATATGTGAGCAAAGAGGAAATTGATTGTCCTGTAATTGTATCAAATATCCATGGACTACGCGATGCTGTTTTGGTAAACGAAATTCCTCTCAGAGATGTTGGTTTCAGATTCCCATTACATGGAATCGGCTCGGACTTATTGAATACTTGGAATGACTCTTTTGGTACAAATAGCTATAGATCAAAGTATGCACCCACGTCAATTGAAAAATTTTCAATTCAGAATAAAAAAACAACTAAGTTTCAAAGACACGATCCAGTGATCAATGGTACATTATCATCATATCTCACAAGCAAGACAATCGCTTCAGCATTGGGAAGCAAAGCTCGACAGCGTCGCAATTCAACTAAGTATCAAGAGGGAATCGAACTCATCAACCTTCACCCTGTATTGTCACTCGTTCGTGAAAGAGTGTTGACAAACTCGACACCAGGGAACCGAAAATCTGCCCCGAATGAAACCGCCCCACATTTGGCCCTTGTGATCGAAGGGGGTGGGATGCGAGGCGCCGTATCAGCAGGCATGGCAGCTGCATTGTCTACCTTGGATTTACTCAATGCCTTTGATTCTATTCACGGCTCAAGTGCTGGTGCTATTGTTGGCGCGTATCTCGTGTCACGCCAATTATGCACAGATGTGTACACAGACATTATGCCTGCAGCCGGAAGCCGTTTTGCAAGTAGTAAGCGAGTGATGTTGAACGTTGGGGTTGATTGGCTTGGGGATTTGGTTAAGAGAAAATTGCTGGTGAATGCGGATGATAGGGCTGAGGGGTCATTAGATAAACCGTACAACGAGTCGGAGGATGAGCTTTGTGTATTGATCGAAGGAGGCAACGAAGCTAATGAGACCGGCGACTTTCACGATGGCTCATCTTGGTTGTGCGATGATGGAACTTCCAGCGTTGAGCTTGCAATGGGAAAAATATCGGGCAATCGCCGTCGACTTTGGAGTGATGATCATTACGACGGTATCATTCACGAATCGGCAACTTACCTTCTTTCAAATGCATTCTCCTTTGCTCGATCAACCGTGTCGAAACCCATATCATTCGGCATGCGTCAAGCCGCATCTGCTTTACGACCAGCACTGTCGGCACTTGATTTTGCATCATCTATGCGCCAGTATTTGCGTCGGAAACCTGGCATGAATATCACTTTTGTTCTCGACGGGGTAATGGATGAGACTCATGGACTGAGACCGTTTGACATGGATGCTTTTCGCGCTAATGATAAAATGCAACCTTTGTACGTGGTCGCTTCAACAGTTTCTCGAGTGAGTATTCGAAAAGACCAATCATTCCTTGAATAATTCAAAAAGAACTGAAATTGTTCAACTTTCATTTTCTAGGGCGGATCTGGGGATATGGAAACCCTTGCGTTCAATTCTGCAGATGGAGATTTTTTTGGGTTGTCAGAGGAGGATACAAAAGTCGGCACCAAAGGAGAAGGCTTTGCTTGGTACACGAGATATTGGAATTTGTTTAAGAGGACTCCATACGCATTATACTCTGTGGTTCGGTCGATGCTATTTTCAAACCCTGATATTCCACCTGTACCGTCAGCTTCCGATCCACCACTTCTACCACCCGGTACAACTGCCATGTTTGGACTCGCTAATAGACAAAGGAAGGACAGGGCAGGGCACCGTAGTGCGAATAAATACTACGAACCAACAGGCCGAGCCGATGGCAACGGGAAAAATGGACTGTTTCCTTGTTTAGAAGCAAGCATGTTGGTTCCCGGCGCCGCTGGCCCTCCGATCCGACTCATACGAAGCATGAACAGAAGGGTGATGGAGAAAAATCGGCGTTTTCCAAGCATTTTACCAAGACGACAGTCTCTGAAACCACCGCCACAAGATTTAATCCACATATGCTACGATGCCTTCGTATATGAATCTATTCCATACCGGTCCGCCGTTGAGAAAGCTGGAGCGACTCATGTTTTGGCACTGCGATCTCGCCCCGATGGCTGTGTTGTTGAGACAAGGCAGCATATCTACGAACGTGTCGTTGGACCGATTTATTTCCGCAAACATGGAATGAATAAGGTGGCAAGACTCTTTTCCAGTGGAGGCAGCCAGTACAGATATATCGAAGATATTCTTACTTTGGATGAAGGCCTTGCACATGGCATAGCTTTAGGACTCAATTGCACTTCACTTCGGAACACGGTAGGAACAAAAGGAGTGAAAATTCCACCCACAAAGATTTTGTATGGAGACGAAAGTCGGGATCCCATTGGAAGCACTAATGACTGGAAAGAAGCTCACCTTCTTCCCCTCACCCTTCCATTTGGGTACGTTTTGTAACTTACTTGTCAATTTCAGGTTTTTGTTTGTAAGTTGCTCATCTGTTTTTCCTCCATGCAATCTATCACAACAGCACGCCAGAGCTACCAGCCCTGACACAGGACAAAGAAGAAGTCATGAATGCTGTTCGATTTGGGTATGCTGCTGCATTTGATGTCCTCGCACCGGTAGCCGGTCTTCCCTTTGATAGCAGGACAATTCCAGGCGAGAGAGTCGCTGAATTAATATTTCCCGATGGTGATGATGATATAGACAGCCTTGAAATACTCGATAGACGGGTAAAGGTGAAACCGTCATATATCCACCAAGGAGAGGAAATCGTACGGACAATGAAAGATGATGAAGAAGAACGCTTCAAACGACGATCATTCGCCGAGTGGATCACTGGAAAGCGGGAGGAGAGGCGCAAAGAGCAGGAGAAATTGGCTGCTCATCCAGAAGGGGTACATGCCAAGATTGTTGAACGTCGAAAGTCTCTTTACCATGAATCTGATCAGTATGTTCGGGATGATGCGAATACACTGGAGTGGTTGGAGACCGAGGCTCTACTAGCAGCATTGCCAGGTTTTCGTGGTGGTCGTCTTGATCACATAGCCGATAGTCTCTTATCCAAAGACGAGAGAAAGAAAGAGAAGGAAAAATAAGTGACAAAATCCTTACTCGCGGGAACAAAACTACGAATTTCACGAAAATATCGAATTCGAGAATGTTCAGATAATAGTAAACTGTAAAATAGATTGTTTTAGGTTTTAACAAGTCCATGAATACTTTCACTTCACTCAAATTCATCTGCTTATAGCATAATTAATTTGTACTTCGTGACGAGCGGAGGTAAATAAAACAAGTCAACTCAAATAAAGTTCCTTATACGGCTCGGGCAAGTAAGGAGAATCCTTACCCTTCGCAGTTCGTGACACCTCCACTTCCAATACTGAGGTCGATGACATGGTCAGGAGATCTTCGTCCATATCCAGCAACTTTGTTGCAAATGGTTCGGATGTTGCCATGCAGACAATTTTGAAAGTTGCCCCGTTTATTTCTCCGCTTTCTTCATCCACTTGCATTCCATCCTCTGGATTTGGAATGTCAACCCATGCATTCGTCATGGGAAAGGAAACAATATGAAATCCTTCTCCAATTGGTGATAATGCGTCCACTTCCCCAACAAAGGTCACCACCTTTTGCATGACAGACTGGGCATTAATACTGGGAAACAAAATTTCAAAGTTTTTGCCATTATTCCCCCGAAGTATGAATCCCTCAACATGAAATAATTTTTCCATTGCGATGTTTAGCGAGGTCCATATTCTTGAAATTGGCTGAGAATTCATGCCGTAATTTCTCCAAGAGATTACTTCACTTCCATCTTTACCGTGTTTGTACTGAGGGAACCGAACATCAAGCCCAACGCCGACGTAGCTCAACACTCCACTTTTGAATAATACATTGAGCAAGGGGCGAGTTTGTAAAGTCTCTAAATCCTTCGGCCACCATAATTCATCTGTAGTTGTAGGATTTACCCATCCTTCATTGTAAGGCAAATCTGCTACTCCAGCACCATATATTGGTTCCATGAAAAGGGAGCTAGCGCTACCACTGCTTTTTGTTCCATCCGCGGTACATTCAACGCTATCATTGTTATTCTCCTCGACGATCCACCGGCGAAATGTTTTGACGTACATGCCCGGTAGACTCTGGATTTGACCGCCGGGCAGGCCAACGATTTTGATGCCGTCTCCGGGTTGTCCCGCGGCGGAAAAGGCTTCGACCGCGTAGTCACTTGATGAAGAGATGGAGATGCCGACAAAAGCGAGAAAAATAATATTTCCGGCCATTTTAATTGAAGAATAAACCACAAGTTGTTGGTTTTTGTTTGCTGTGCGTGGGCATGGCGGTGATGCGACTTCATTATATGTTTGAGGGCGCAATCTCTCTATTCAGGACAACAGACATGAATTTATCATGTTCCACGTGGAGTCCATCCGTTCAAGATCGCAAGAAGGATGAAGTACAGACTAGATCACATTCTTTCAGCTTTGGCCAAGGTACCATACCTATTAATATACACTTTATATTACGTACAGGACATTGTACTGCGTAAAACAACCCACAACCGTTTGCTTCCAACACAGGTGCTCCCATCACGTCAATCACTCGAAGTCACAACATCACACAATATTAAATATAAATAATGGATGTGGCACCTATCCGGGCCATGCCCCACACATCTGCAAAGGAAATCCAACAATGTTTGCTAAACTTCCAATCACTGCTCAAGCAATCATCAATTCTGATCCACGGGATCAATCAAGGGACAATCATCGAGACAGAAAGCGAAGGACAGACGCATTATTTACAGAATGATGACTATGAGGGGGAAGATGAGGAAGATGATGCAGCGTTGTTGAATAGGGCCTTTTCTGTTCATTCGGCGTTGTTTCTTTCTCTCTGTCGTACAGACAACGCAACTGATTTCGGGAACAATGTTGACCTTGCAAATGCATTGATTATTGCTATCTTGCAAAATGGCGATGAGTGCATTGAAAGGAATGAAGACGAAAAAGCCATTGCATTGAATGAGTTGGTCAGTTCGCTATCCTCGGCTCTTTCTCCGTCCGATAGGAACACCTTCAAATCTCACTATATCAGCAAAGAACAATGGAGGAAAATTGGAATCACCAATGCGTTGCTTGCCATCCAGTATTTGCTTCATTTGATGCAAGGAGGAACGTCAAACAACATTTCGAATGAAGTATTAAAAGGTTGGAATACTATCATTTTACCCATCCTCTTTGGATGGGCAAGTTCAAATGTAGAAATGTCGCAAAAATATCAACCTGCTTCGCTCTTCATCAAGAATGATGCTCTTCGCCACACCCTTTTGAATATCCGCCCGTCAACGTTTTTAGAGATGAAATTCAATTCGTCATGTTCTAGTGAAATCATCGATCAATGCAGATCCTCTTGCTCTATTTGTCTTAATGCGTTGCAGGTGATAACTTCTCCTGAAAAAAAAATTGCCATGAGACAAAAGATAATAGTGGTGATCTGCGAAGTCCTCCTCAGTCTATTGGAATTCAGTACTAAATGCATTCTGGAAGAATGCGTTGAAGCCGTGAAAGATGCAATTCTTCAGGCAGTATTGATTATCATCCGTCGAGTCTGCTATGAAAGAGTTCATATTACGGAAGAAAATGATGGCGCTGAGAAAATCGAAGTTCAACCCCGGCTTTTGTCACTAGAAGCAGTTCGTCCAATCACGGGGATGTTACTTCCTCAACTGTACGGAAACGAGTTCACAGATAAATCTGAGAGAAGAGTACTTGAGATCTGGCATGAGGTTTTGTTGCTTCTATCTCCTCATTCAACTTCGTTCGTTGACGTTGATCAAGATGGGACCAATGGCGGTGAAGCTATTGATAGCAATCAAAGGTATCGACGTTGCCAGAACTGGTAAGTTATCTCGCAATGGTATCTGAATTCAGTGATCCAATACTTTCGCGTTCCAAAACAATATGATATGCTTCTTAACACACAATTCGATAGGAACGATGTGGCACCTCTGGTGGCTACCTCAATCTTGTGCATCATCTTACCAACATTTCGCAAAATGGAATTACCAACAACACGTCAATGCGATAATGAGTCAATGGAACAAGAAGTATTCTGCCGACCGGTCTACCATTCAAGTATTTGGAAGTTGATTCGCGGTGGCCTTGGACGATTTGGAGAAACGGACAATTTTGGAGGAAGTGCACGAAGTGGAGGATCCGATCCTATCGATGACGAAACTGTTGGCAATAACTACCGCGATAGCTTTTTTGATAATATGTCACCTCAGTCTAGGGACCAACTTCTAAGGAGACGATGTTCTCACATTTTGAGAATTTTATTGGAATACGAACGTGGAATTACTGGGGAAAAAACTCCGGCGAAAGGAAGTAAACAAGAAAGTGAGAATTCTGACGATGTTGTCCGAACACTCACAGATTTGTGGACCAAGTATGTGCTATGCTTCGAAATGTTGGAAATGGAAATCGAGCTCCATTTAGTTGATCAGGTGTGGTCTACGTTAATAGAACTCTGTGCAGCTTGCAACAACCCCTTGTCCATTGATGACGGCCGAAAAGTAGGGAAACCTATCGCTTGTCTACCCTCTATTGTTTGGGACGATATTGCAAGCATCTTGAGCCTAGTGCTTCTCTCAGATGCGCCAACTATGAGAAAACTGGGACTGTTTCGATTTTTGGGAGGGTATGCAGGTGTTGAAAGCACTGTTACTATGAAGAAGTCCCCAGAGGAAACAGCTCAGAATCCCACCGCAGATTCGGTGTACATGAAAAATCCAAAAGCTAAGTATAAGATAAAGAAGAAATCAGGGATCAGGACGAACGCAGAACCAGGTGCGTGTATTGTGATTTCAGTTCTATTTGCATTTTTATGGCAAATGGTTATTAATTCTGTTTTCCAAATGTTGAATTTATTTTCTCTTTTCATTAGCTCCCCTATCTATTGTGTCAGTTTGTTTCGTTGTTGATGTTGTCATTCGATCATATGACTCTATAATCGGAACAAAAGTCGGCACAAATATTCAAGTTGATGAAGGTGGCAAGCTCATCAGCGAAGACGTGACATACCTCTTGAAATCATTCATGTCGAATTACGTAAAAACTCTGGCAACAGTCGATGAAGATAATAGTCGACTCTCGTCGCTTGTGAGTGCTGTTTTTGGTTCCAAATTAATCGACACGCATAAAACTCGCACAGTTGCGCTCCTCTACCGTTCAGTAGCCGATGCTCTGGATTCGGATAAAAATGTTACGGCAGCGGTGTCCCTTGACCCTGCCACCATTCGTGCTTCCATTAGATCTATTCAAGCCGCTTTTGCCTCGGGGGGTGCTCCAAAATCACTACAAGAGGGACTTATGACAGATTTATCTTTGGCGTTGAAGCATACTATACCGTGGCAGAAACCAGACATATCTCTCATATTGCAGGTGTTGGCAATGTATCCGCCAGAGGACGCTTCTTTCGTTATTGAAGATTCCAGTTGCTTTGAGATTAATGGGGGTAAAAAATCTGAGTCGTTGTCAAGATCAGCTCTGTGTGCATGGGTGAAGAAGTTGGGAGACGGGAAATGGTCCACGAATGCGGCACCAACACTTGCAACAGCATTTGTCTCCGGACTACTGCTGCCTTTTGTAGAAACAGAACTTTCTTCAGAAGTTGACAAAGCGGAGCGCGAAATGGCTGTAAGTCGTTTGATAATTCGTCTTTTTTCCAAGAGTCTTGTTTTTTTGCGAGAGTTGTCTTGTCTGCACAGGACGTTTCCTCATGATTTCATCGCTCACTTCCTTTTGTTGACTTTCAATAGATGTCAATATGCACGTTATGTACACTTTCTGGCAATGCAAGCGAATTGTTATGGCCAGCAATCCACAAAGGTCTCCAAAGCATCCCTTCTGTCGCGTCTACAAAAACGCCTGCAATCTACAGAGCAACTCGTTCCGTAATCCTGTTGGAGTTTGGATGTCGCGAAGGGTGAGCTCATAAAAATTGGCAACTAAATTCCCGATTCACAGCTAAAGCCATAATTTCTTTTGACTGCTTTTTTAGAGTTCTTTCAGGCATCGGAAACGGCGAATTAGTCTACGACGAAATTAGCAGAAGTGCTATGCCACCTCCTGAAAGTATCGAAGCAATGCTAAGAAATGCTGTTCAATTTCTGATGTCGCAACTCATGTCGATATCAACTATTTTGGGGGGCGATATTTCTGTTTCCAATGACGGTGGCGCATCACGGTCAACTTCCTCAGGCAACGCGTCATCATACATAGCTACAATTATTTCGCAAATCAAAATCATGCACGAAGCTTTTCCAACCAGTCGAGAGTTGTCGTTTGCGGTTGATGATATTCTGCAAAAAAGTTCTGACTCCTTGGCAGCAGGATGTTGTAACCCCATTGATACAGTGAAATATCTCACACTATCGTATGCAGCGTTGACTTGTGGTGCATCGCTAAACCCTGCCGTTGATAATAGCAAAGAAAAACTGGATCATCTTGTTCGAGCAATCCAGGCAGTTGTAAACACTACATTTTCATTTCCAGAGGGCATAGTTGCAAAAAAAACCGTCGTGCAGGCATGTAGATCTGTATTTCAATATGCAAAATGGCAAGTCGTGTTCAAAGTTGCACGAATGAGAGCAAGCCCGTAAACTAACCGTTGCTCTAATCCATATCCAAATAACAGGGGCGCATTGTCACTATATCTCCCTATGCTTGGGCAGTTTGATACTGTTGACATAGATGGAGAGTTACTTTTAGGATATAACAAGAAAGAAAATTTTGTCAAGGGCCACGACTCGTGCGAGACTTCTACATCCGACTCACCAATTCGGGAGAAAAGCAGTAGAATCAAAACCGCCCATATCATCACGTCGAAAAATGAAATGGAATCGATTTCTGGTGAAGATGGCGACGGTGATGGTATGGGTCTGAACACACTGTTCGGGTGTGAAGACACCGATTGCGACGGTGAAAGCAGTGGTGGAAGTGATATGGGTCTTGACAATTTATTTGGCGAGGACGACTCAAACGAAGAAGATAATGGCTCCAGTAACGAGTGCAATATGGATCTTGACGTCGTATTCGGCAAGGAAAAAGATGGCGATATCGGTGGTAGCGACCACCAAGATGTGGGGCCCAGCCCATCAAACTTCAACGATGACAACAAAAAAGACGACGACAACAAAAGTTCCGAACGCTTGAGGAAGTTTGTCGACGTTGTTCAGTGTGATTCACCCTCCAGTGGTCTCTACCGATCAATTTTTGAATTGGCATCAAACTCTGTCCAAGCCACTCCAGTAGTTGCACTCACCCCATTATTTCAGACTGCAGTGAAGGCTGGCGAGCACCTAGTGGCATTGAATTCATCAGGAAATAAAGATTATTATGGCCCGGACGCCTTACTAGAGTCACTGGGAATGGTAATAGGTGAGCTTTTCCTTGATACTTATCGCTTTTCATTCTGCCACCGTTTTCATGTCGTCTTGAATTGTGACATTTCACACAATAACGAGCAGAAATACTTTTCGCGGTGCTGGAAGACATATCCAATAGCTCGACATGGATGTACATGCTCAACACAATGTGTAACTTAATTTTCAACCAAAAGTTACTGAAATTGGAGTATGAACAGCATGTGGCGGGTCAGCCAAAAACGATGCCAATATTTAATGCCTTTGAGCGATTGATGAGTCTTGCCGGTACTACCAAACCACACATTAGCACAGTTGTGGTCAGCAAAATCTCTGCAGCGTGGACGCTTCAAGAGGACTCTTTCAGTCCGGACACTGGCCTCTGTGCCATCCCATATAGGACACACATTGCAAACCTTCTAATTCACAAAGAATGTAAACTCGATGATTCAACCGCGAATCAAGCAATTTCAAAAGATCTATGGGACGAATTTTTACCAAAACAGACCCACTACCTGTCTATTACACGAGGATTTATTCTTCTATTTCTTTCGAAACTTCCCAACGCGAACGAGATGTGCGATATTGTCCTGAAAGATTTGGTTCATTTCATCATTGTATACCTCCTTGATAATGTGTGCTGTGCCAGCGTGAAAGCCGGAGATATTTTCATTTCGGGCTCAGTTGAGTATGCAAGAAGAAGCAGGGCATGGCAAGCCCTTTGCATTCTACATAAATATGTGACAGATGACATCGCAGGGTTGGTGGCAACGCGAGTATTCCAAGCAATGTCGATGAATTCTCATGGCCAGATTCGGTATTTCATGGAAATGTATGTGGTATTTTCTGCTTGAATCCTCATTATCGTTTTTTATTAACGCGGTTCTCTGACCGAATTCTCTGTACAGTTTCACCATCCAAGGTATTCGCATGCATCCTCGCCCTTTTGGGCAACTTTTCACTCAGGAAATTCGTCGGGCAGATATCTCTCTTCAATATGTATCATCCCTTATGATCATTGGAGGAAACGTCATAGCAAACCCACGGTACGAATCGGAGTTCTTCACTACATCAACGACACAGAGAGTCAAAGATGTACTATGTGGAGTGATTCCATGGCTTTCGTCAACTCAAGGATTTAGTCGAGCAATAGCTCAATTGCTGGTTCATAAGCTCATTCCTATCGTTGTAGACCTGGCATTGATTGGATCAACACAACACCATGGCTCGACGAAAGATGAGGAACTGTTGACAAATATTTACTCCTTTCTTGAGGATAATGCTGATATGAGGAGGCTACGCTTCAAACAACAAAAGTTTTTCAATTCGTATGATGTCGAGAATGCGTGTATGCTGGAAGGACTCCTCTCCATCCCTGTCGACGAAGGAGACGAAGCAAACCCTGAATACATGGTGGACGCGATCAAAAGCTGCCTTGCAGATGTGTACAAAGAAGCCCACGAAGGAGATGCCCCTGTTTGGAAACAACTAGAAGATCTTCTTGTTTATACAGAACAAACAAAGTCAGCATCACTCGTCGACGGCGGTAGTACTGTCCAAAATGAAGGTGATCTAGTTAATTTTCAAAGAAAAATTCTTCCCTTGGATGCCCTTGACCTAAGTATAAAGCGCTTCCAAGAGCAAAAGTTGTTCAATGCTGCTGGCAAAAAGAAGCAAAAGCTCATTGTCTGCGCGACTCTTGTTGATAAAGTTCCGAACCTTGGCGGATTAGCTCGTACTGCAGAGATTTTCGCTGCACGAAGGCTTGTAGTGCCGGATTTATTCGTGAAGCGCTTGGACAACTTCAAATCAATTTCAGCAAGCGCAAATGATTGGATTGATATGGAGGAATGCAGAGAGGAAGACCTCCTAAAGTGGCTTCACAAAATGAAGAAACAAATGTACACAATTATCGGTTTGGAACAGACATCGTCTAGCAAGTGTATTACAAAAATGGATTTCCCAGAAAAAACTGTTCTGCTGCTGGGTAAGGAAAAAGAGGGAATTCCTGTGGAGTTTCTTACTGCTGTAGATCAGTGCATTGAAATTCCGCAAATGGGAATCATTAGAAGTTTGAATGTTCATGTCACAGGTGCAATAGCCATGTGGAAATATACCGAACAGATGATGGGGCGCAACATTGAAAAATAATGTGATTAAATTGCAATTTTACTGATATAGGAATCATCCACCATGCGCCTGTAGCAGAGTTTTTGAATCGCAAAAAATCGAGTAATTACTTATTATTTCTTGACATCGATACCTCTGAAATGGTATGTTGCGCCCTTCTTAAGCCATTGTTTTGAAGGTAGAGCATCACATCGAACAA
>JALLPE010000118.1:0-23992 GCA_036940025.1 Conticribra weissflogii
GATGAAATTGATGCTGAGGATGCAGGGGCCATGACACAATGTGGCTTACCGGCTGCCATGGACTCAGCCCCAGCTCCAAAAGCAGTGTCTTCAATGAATCTCAGGAATGGCTCCATTTGTAATCCTGGACCTGAAGCAAAAAAACCAAGACCAACAAGTGGTTATGAATCTGTTTCTGATTCAGAGGATGTTGATGCTGAGGATGCAGGGGCTGCAACACTGTGTAGATTTGACTGGCATGGATTCAGTCCCAACTCCAGAAGCAACTTTTTTGATGAAGCTCAGGAATGGCTCCAATGGTAATCCTGGTCCTGAAGCAAAAAAACAAGATCGATGAGAGGATACAGGTCTGTTTTCAACTTAGAGGACATTGCTACTGAGGATGCAGGGGCTGCAACACCATGTTGCTGACTCGCTGCCATGGACTCAGCCCCAGCTTCAAAAGCATTGTCTCCAATGAAGCTCAGGAATCGCTCCAATGATAATCCTGGACCTGAAGCACAAATAATAAATCCAACAATAGGATATGAGTCTGTTTCTGACTCAGAGGGCATTGCTAATGAGGATGCAGGGGCTGCAACACCATGTGGCTGACCAACTGCCATGGATTCAGTCCCAGCTCCAGAATCATTTTTCTGATGAAACTAAGGAATTGCTCTAATGGTAATCCTGAATCTGAAGCAAAAAGTACCAGTCCAAGGAGAGGATATGAGTCTATTTCTAACTCAGAGGATGTTGATGCGGATGATTCAGGGGCGGTGACACCATGTGGCTGACCAGCTGCCATGGACTCAGCCCCAGCTCCAAAAGCAATATTTCCAATGAATCTCAGGAATTGCTCTAATAGTAATCCTGGACCTGAAGCATAAAAATCGCGACTCATGAGAGGATATGAGTCTGTTTTCAACTCAGAGGATGTCAATGCTCATGATTCAGTGTTCACAATTAAAAAAATGGTCTGATAATCAGATCTCAAATCATCATTCACGAAATTTTGAAAAGAATGATATCTACTCAAAACATTTATAGGATGGTCAATCCTTCCAAATCACTCAAATTTCACATTATCATTTTGACAAGATTTTTCTGGTCAGAGAATTACAGTCGCGTTTGTATTGGAAGTCATTGAAATTACTATCATGAATACTCCTTCAAGTGGGAAAAGGAAACTTCTTGTTGTTGTGTTTTCCAATGTTTTAATTGAACTGGAAATACAAATTGCGTTTTTTTGGAGTTGATTCTCCAATCAGTTTTATAGAATCTTCCCAGCTATGTGTTTCAAATATTCTTCTTGATTTAATTTGGTAGCATTTCTCCCACTGAAATTTGGCGGTTGGCAACTTGGAATTTTTCACGCAATTCATGCTTTGGATTCAACAAATCAAATCAAACTTTTTTAATGAATATGACCTGTCAAGATTTCTGGAACTACCGTTTTTGTTCGTGACAAGATGATTTCTGAGTGGAGCAATATATCACAACACTTCAACTAGTGAGAATTTTCTGTAGATTCTTTGCAGTTGCTATTCCTCAACCAAATAGGTGTTACCTCAATTGGAAATCTTCCTATTTCCAAAACATACAGGAGTGAATTGGATGGTGGCATTTAGTGTTCAGTTGCAGGCCCTGACATGTTCCATCCAAGAGTACCTTTGTATCCAATTCATAGTAATCCTTCAAGACTGAATATTACTTTCAATTCAGTCAAACTTGGATACGATGAAGTGCAATTTTGCAAAACATATTTTGAAAACATGAACATAAAAAAAGAATTGAAAAATATCAACCAAAGGGTTTGGTTGGAAGCAACACAAGTAGTCAAGGATTGGAATACTTATGCAGCATATTCTACTTGCTCCAACAATATGACATCATTTTTGTTGTGACAAACAATGTCTTTTTGAATACAAGAAAGAGCAAGCTGTTGCATTGCATCCAATTATTTGAAGGACAAATTTCTGATTCCCAACCTTGCGTCTTATGATGACTCAAGCAATCCTTTCCAGTTTTCTCACCATTGACGTCCAAACAGAGATCATCTTTGGAGGAATTGTGCTCTCATGAAGTATCTCCTGAGGAATTTGATGGAATAGTTGCCAACTTGTCTGATCATCCCAAATCTGTAGTATTGTTGTCTACCAACAAAATGAAAACTCAAAAATCCAAATATGATGAGTTTAACAACTTCCACCAAGTATTTGCCAGAGGAGGATCACCAATAGTTGACAACAATTTTGTGATGTTTCAAATTCCAAAGGCAAATATGTCAGTGCATTGGTGTTTTTGCACATCAACAAGGTTCAATAATTATGTTCCTCTCTCTACAGATTACTTTGATACAATGTTCCATGACATCAAGATAATTCCAGACTTTATTGATGTTATCATCAAAACTGTTGGAAAAAATGGATTATTCACTGGTAGGAGCAGGGCAAAACATCAAGGTTCATGTTCATATTTGGGTGAGAGAGCAGAAAAGTCACAGAATATTCCAAGTCCATCTGAGGGTCCAAGTGAGCATGGTCATTGGTATTACTGGCAGTATATCAATCACATTTACTGGCCATTTGTTCTGAAATTATACAATAGGTTGGGATGTGAAGCATCACACCTTGATTTATACAAGCATTTGGCAGTTTTTTATCCTTGGAATAATACATCATCCAGCAAAGTCAGGTACTGTCAATTGCTTATAGCCACTATTGATTTTGAATGCAGCAATCACTGTGATGACTTAGACAACATTTCTCATTTAGAGAAGATAAATATTTTGTCTAAGCTTGAAGTCATTTGCCAAGATAAGAAAATTGATGGATACTTGGCTAGTTATGCAGATAATTGTCTTGAATTTGTAAACCATTGTGGAGTCTCTGTTCCAATTACATGTTGCTATCAGTTCATCATTTTAGAGGAGTTGAGTGAAAAACAATTTGAGATTTTCCAGTTTTTTTATTGACTGGACTTGGACTTTGCTACCCAATAAAGGATTACTGGTTGCACTGTTTCACTGCTTCTACATTTGCTTATTGTACATCCACACCATTGTTTTGATTGGATGGAAAGGATCATGTAAGAAGACCCAAAGGAGTTCAATTTTTGCTTGGGGTAAATCTGGACCATCAAGAGGTAATACACCATGACATTCAAACAATTGGAGAAAATTTAGAGAGGTGTTGAATTTTTTCAGAAATATGGAGATATGAGTGGTGGTGGATCAGAAGATGAAATTCCTGGTGCATTATAAGACATGGGATTACAGCAACAAATGAGAGATGATGTTAATGCAACTACAGAAGGAATGAAAAGAATCTCTGAAAACGAGGTTTCAGGAAATCATTTCAACAGTGGAGAATTTAGTGGTGATCCAAAATACGGGGAAGTTTGTCGTGGGGGAGCTCCAGAGGATGCAATTCCAGGTGGATTTGGAGACATTGGACTACAAGCACAAATGAGAGGTGATGTTAATGTAAACACAGGAGGAATGGAAACAATCTCAAAAATGATTTATCAGGAGATCATTACAACAGCAGAGAAGTTAGTGATGATCAAAAATGGAGAGGTTAGTGGTGGTGTAACTCCAGAGGATGCAATTCCAGATGGACCACAAGGCATTGGATCACAACAACCAATACAAACTGATGTTAATATGAACACAGAAAGGATTGAAACACACAGAAAAAACTAATCAACAGAAACTTGTGTTAATAAAGGAAAAGGTAGAGACAATGATGTTAGTGCTGGGGGATCAGAAGATGCTGAAAACAGAGCCAAAATTGGAAAAAATCAAAATCCAAACAGTGATGAAGAATATGAGTTTGGATCTGATGATGCAAATGATGGTGAATGCAGACCAGGTTTTGCAAAAGGAGATGGTTGTGATGATTATGATCCAAGTGTAAACGAAAATTATGATAACACATTTCCAAGTTTGGAAGCTTTTGAAACTCTTGGCCTAGACCCAACAGATGACCTGGCTGAAAAAGATATTCAGAGAGCTTAGCTCATTTCAATCATGAGAGCGTATCCAGACAAGGCACCACCCAATGAGTAATCTCAGCAAAAGGCCAAAGAATTATCTCAAAAAATTAATTGTTTGAAAGATATCCTAGAGGAGTTTTTGGGCATTGATGAAAACAAAACGAGTGATCAGAGCATTGATGAGGAGTATGGATGGGGATCAGGTGGTGAATATGAGGATGGGTGGGGACCAGGTTTTGGAGAATAAGATAATAGGGATGGTTATCAAAATGAAGAAGATATAAAGGTTCAACAATCAATAATTCAAGAATTGTTCATTGATCATCAGATCACATCCAGAAAAAGCACCACCCAATGAGTTATCTCAGCAGAAGGCAAAAGAATTATCTCAGAGAATAATTGATGTAAAAAATATCCTGGAAGAGCATATGGAAAATCCAGATGGAAGATGGAATGAGAGCATTTCCATTAAATATTGACATCAGTAGCAGTGAAAATGGGGATTTAACAGGATAATATTTATTTAAATATGTATATCAGTTGAATAAATCTCTACAATACTCTGGGCTGCCAACAGATGCATTCAATCTTAATACTGTATGATCATCTGCAACAACAGTGTATTGTAATCAATTTGGGATGTTTGGTTTCCAATATGGAAGTAGAAGAACATTACAAGAAATAGACTCAATAATGTGACTCTTTGGTATTCTACTGATATCTTTTTTCATGACTTTAACCAAATAAAAATGTGCACCACATTCATTTTGGTGATTTTTTGTCTTCAAAGATAAGTGTGGCGCAATTTGAAATGGATATCTCTTCCACTCCGTAAGAAAAATGAATTTGATCTTCATATTCATTGATCATTAACCCAGACAAAATTCTTTTCTTGTCCAAGTAATAAATTACTTCATCTCAATTTTGAAAACATCGATATCCATATTTGTAATCCCCTCATTTCGGGTGGGTTGATAATATCTTGTTAATTTATAATCACGTTCATCTTGTGTATCTCTGACATTTTTGTTGTCAAATATGATTTGGTCTTTCTCAGATTTTCAATCACATCCTTAGGAATCTAAACAAAATGCTCATTATTTTCATCCTAATACAGTCTCAATGGTCGAAACCTTGCCAAGTGTGAAGGTAGATTCATCAAGGATGCAAAAATGCCTTCAGTCCAAAAGTCATTTTTTGAATTGTCCAAAGAATAACTTTCAAAAAAGTTGTGTGTGAAGGTCAAGAATATTCTTATTGATATATCGATTTGACTTTCAGTGATGCGCTGCACTCCTAGTAATCTTGACATCATGACACTTGAGGCATAGAGTAATCTTTGGAGAAGTTCAAACGATTTCTCATTTGTAACATCTCTCTGAACAAGATCAGTATTCATCATGAAAACTGCATAAAAATATTGGATTAACATTGAAAATTAAAATGCATTTTCTTTGACCCATAATCTTTTGGGATATAATTTCACATTGCACCAATCCAATCAAAATGACACAATTGCTGAAATGAATTCATTTGTAATTTAAGTAAATTTTGTTGCTTTGTTCATTGATGTTAAGAATTTGTGTAATTCCAATATTGTTTGACAACATTCCATGTCCCAGCAGATGAACAGGTGCATTGATAAAGTCTTTTGGCTGATAGTTTGTTTGCCAAAGATAACGATACAAATCTGCCATGTTTGAATCAACATTTTGAATTCTGTTTACCTTAGTTGTACATGTCACATTTTGCAACACCAGGTAACTGACAGACACAACACGCGACACATGACAAGTCATGGACATAGTGTAAAATTTTTTGGCGCCAGGTCAAAAAAGCTGTCATTTTGATATAGGTGATGTTGTGACAACACAACATTTTGCAAAAGATTTGCAAAATGTTGTTTACCTAATTAAAACTAATAGTAAAATAAATTTAAAAAATTTATATTATAAATTATATTCGATTAGATAAGTAAAAATATCAAGTATCAATTTTTACTTTTTAAAAAGGAATGGAAGTAAACTTCTGAAAGATTCTTTGGAAGTTTGCTTACCTTTGTGAGGGTGGGTCTGTCCTTGGTTCTCCCCTCGACAGAGGTTTGACAGGCAAATTTTGTGTCTGTTTTGGACAAAATGTTGCAAAACAACACAATTTTTCAAGAATCTTTGACATTTGGACATTTTGCCAACATTTTGCCAACATGTCGAGACATGTACAACTAAGATACAACCAATGCAGCAATTAAAAGGGTGAACACTTCAATGGCACCCACTGCACCCTCTGCATTGCACTCATCAATACACGAAGACAATGTGAAAACAACCCCCAAACCCATCAATGGCAAACATGCAACAACACTCCAACCATGCCCACATCACCATCAAAAATACCTATTCAACCAAAGGAACCCAAACAATCACCATGCCTACAACACAATATCATTCAAAAAATTGATGACAATCCCAGGACTTTCAATTTTATCCAGTACCAATTGTGGCACAATCACCAACATCATCTGCACATAACACTACCACCTCTGAAAATTAAAAAGCACCATCACTTGAACATTTTACAATACCTTTAATCCATCCTGAAACAGGTGAAACCATCACCAATGATGAAAAACTGGCCACTGACCCTTTGACAAAAGAAACATGGACAAAAGCAGTGGCCATGGAATGTTGCAATATTGCACAGGGCCACAAAGCAGCCAACACAGCAGGAACAAACACTGCCCTTTTATTTAACCATGATGCAATCAAAAACCATTCCAATCCCAAACAGAGTTACAATCACAGTTGGAGTGAACCTCATTAAATATCAACACAAGATAAAAACACAAACAGCAGACCTAGTAACTACTAAAATACTTAGAAGCAGTGTAAAAAGAACCCTACATGCAAAGTTGTCTGTACTGATATGAAGGGATTTTACCTTAACACTCCAATGAAGCACTTTGGATACATGCAAATGCCTTTCATGATCATACTGCAATCATTCATTGATAATTATGAACTTCAACCCAAAACCAAAGATGGATTTGCCTTCATGGATATTAGAAAAATCTTGTATGGACTACAAGAGTCTGGCATCTTGGCCAATCAATTACTGAAGAAAAGATCAGCCAGATACAGAAATTATTAAGTTCCATATACACCAGGTCTATGGAAACACTACTCACAACCAATCCTATACACACTAGTTACTGAGACTGTGACATTTAATATGTAAACAAATGGGATGCAGTGCATCTACTAAATGCCCCTAATGACCATTACAAAGTGGCAATCGATTGGACAGGTGGCCTATATTGTGGAATCACTCATGACTGGAGCTACTAAGACAGATATTTGACATATAAATGCCAGGATACATCAAAAAACAACTCCTGAAATATTAACACATTCAAAAAGGACCACCTATAGCCTATAACCAGCTCTTGCCAAGATATATGGCAAAGCTGCATGAGATCCCATCTCAGAAGAAAATACCAAGGAATTATCCAAAAAGGAAAAATGTGTCCAACAGGTTGTGAGCAGCAAACTATTCTGGGCACATGCTGCTAACATCACATAACTCATGGCACTCAGCACTGTAACTGCTGAACAATCTAAAGTCAAAGAATCCACAATTGCCTCAGCTGGATAACTTCTTGATTAATTTGCAATGCACCCATATTAAAAAATCCGGTATAAAATCTGATATGATTCTGAACATTCATTCTGATGCCTTATACCTTGGTGCACCCATACAAAAAAGCTGTGCTACAGGACACCTCTTCCTAGGATGGCTGCCCTAAGATAAACAACCAACATAATTAAAAGGACCAATCCATGTTCTAACATCTCTCATGCATTTTATTGCTTTTTCCACTGCTGAGGCAGAACTTGGTGCTCTTGTTGTCAATGTCAAAGTAGTTTAAAGGAAAAATCATCTAGTTCATTCTTGAAGAAATGGAACACCCCCAACCTACCATACCAATTCACAGTGATAATTCCACTTCCACTGGAATTGCAAATGACACTGTCATGAAACAATGATCATGATACATGGAGGTGCAATACTTTTGGATTGCAATCAGGTAGTACAAAAACAATACACCAATCCTTTGCACCTAGGTCAAGAAAGTCTTTTAGACTACTTCCCCAAAAATCAGACTTATACCACATTATACTCTAGTCAGACCACATAATATTTGCACACGCATCACTCCCCAGCCTATTTCCAGAAATCAATTGCTCCAAGTGTCATGTAAGGTTTTGCTAGAGCTAATGCAGACAGGTACAGTACCCATAATATTTTGCCCACACTTCCAGTAGCACATGACATATGGGCCACCAAGCAAATGCACACCAAGGTTTACATCTGTGATTGGACAACTAGCACTGCACCCATTGCCTGCTACTAACCAACAGCACATAACTTAATTTAAGATATCAGTTAGCATTGCCATTGCCTAAGTGCTGGTTTCAACAGTTTCAAACACTTTAAGAAAATGAAGTTATTTGCTGCTTGTGGTGTTTTACAAAAGTAAAAGAAAAAGAGGAGAAGTCTCAGCTTCCATTTTATCAGCATCAATATAATTTCTTTTCTGTCACCATTATCAGCACCAGGATTTGATCATGCTCCATGTACATGTGATTGTTGGTTCACGTGGGGCACAAAGAGGAAGCAATGCAATGCATGGCAATGGAGGAGAAGAAAAAGATAAAAATGAAAAAAATATGATGATTTGTCCAAAGTGCCAGCAACTAAGAAACCAAAACAAGATCAAAACAATCATGATAATCAGACATGTAATGAGCAGGTAAAAATGATCATTTGTATACGACAAAACCATGGTAACACCAGTCCAGTGACAAAAGTTGGAGCGTTGATAGGAACAATTGATATACCAGAAATTATTGAATCATCAAATAGGACTATGGGATATTGACATCAAAGGATAACTTGGGCAACTCATCTTGCTGTGATCAAAATTTGCAAAGAAATGAGATTTAGGAGAACATTTTGGCTGTCATAGGAAGTGGTATTGTGTCAACTGTAAAGGTGTCAGATTAAACTTTTGATAGTGATGATGAAGTTGAGACTGAGGATTCTGTTAAATAAGTGGCATTCTATTTTCAACATGCACCAGATGAATGGAAGCCACCTTGTTCTCTTGAAGTAAGGAAGCAGGAAGCATACATCATTTGAAACAAAAGACACACAAGTTTGATGTGATCAACATATTGGGTAATTGTATAATCTCCACATAAAAAGCCAAACACAAAAAATCACATTACAGTAATCAGTCAATACCAACAAGTGTAAATAGTCAAACCTGATGTTACAAATGGGAAATTGATGTTGGATGGGTATCAATTATGATGGGTGAAAGAAATACTCTCTAAGTGCAAAAAATACTTAGTTCCAAGGGAAAATTTTTACATGCCAATGTAAATACAATCTCAATGCTCCAGTGATGAAGATTGGGAATTTCTTCTGAGCAAGTAGAGTGAGATGAAACTTTGTTCTTTTTCCAGATTCATTTTACCTTTGTGGAACCTTCTAAGATTGGAATATCAGATGATCAATCCATGCCTTACCATGTGCTACTTCCATTGTTGTAAAACCATCATGCCTGCAACAAAACTGGCTGAGTTCAGACTATGGGAGTGCTTTCTTCCATGCAGTGAAGAAGAGCTTGTGCTTTGGGATGGAATTGTAGTTTGAAACTAAACAACTGCTGCAAAATATTGGAATTTATCAGCTCAAAATATTTATGATCCAGAAGCTGATAAGGATCGGGTGGAATTGTTACATGTTGTTGTGATTGCACCCAAGGAATGCAGCAAGACAAACTTCCATCACCTGAAATTGGTTGAGATGAATGCAACATCACAAACAGCAAGGTTTGAACAACTCATGGTTACAGTAAAATATTTTAAGAGCCCACCAGAGCTGCCAAAGAAATTTAACAGTTTGGTGCATGTGTTGTTTCAGTCTACTGACACTTAAAATATCTGACATTTATTGCCTGAATGAGTCTGTGACCAATCTCTATATTGGACAATAGAAGGGGAACAAAGCACTTATGGACTATTGGAACAAATGAAGCAAGAGTACTATATTTAAAAACCTACAGTGCTGTGGACAATAATGACCAAATATTGAAATATGGAGGGTATTTTAGAAAACTTAGCAATTAGCAATGCAATGTTATTTTGTACATGAAATGTGTGCATACAATGTTGTAGTTATTGATGGGAAAATTGACTAACATTTATCAATGCTCATTCAGCCCCCTTGTTAAAGAATAGTGGATCATTACTCACAACCAAGAATCACTTCTGAATGATACACTTTTGAAAAGCAAGCAACAACAAATTACATTTGATTAATATTTAGACTGTGAGTCCTACACATCCCAAAAATTATAAAAGAAAACTTGCTGTCAACACCTCCTGCTTTTTGATACCACACATATTCACATCGGTTAATAGTGCTGTTCCTTGTTCATCTCCCTACAAGTCTTACAGAACAAATTGAAATTCATTTCACTATCCTCTACGAAGACAAGTTGGTATGATAGAAAGGTGAATTAGAGTGGATTGGTGCTGATGAAGGCATTATACTATTCCCTCTGTATCCCAGAAATTTTGAATCCCCTGGGATGTTTATCAATCTATTTTCCTATTGTAGAGGTAGTTTAAAAGTGGTGCTAGGACATGCATTTGTGTTCTCAGATATTGTCATATATATATATTTTTATTAGTTTAAAATAGCTACTTTACTTTACCACTTTTGTCTGAAGACATCAAAGGAGCTTCGCCAACGATAGACCAAATGCGCTGAAATGAGGGAAGTTTTGTCAACCTCAAATTTCAAAATTTGAATCCTTTCTTGTAAAAGTTTCCGACAGACACCACTTCGGATTGTTTAATCCTTTTTTTTAAATAGGCAGCGAGGTCCATGTGTCATGTAATAAGGTTCCTTTATGAAACAAAAGAGCAGGCCATACTGATTTTCCTGAGTCTTTTTCAAATTGGCCCTCAATCGAGATAAATTGACAGTTTTGTGTTATTTTCTCAATGTATTAATTGCCACATTTCTAATTATTGTTTTATTTGGGTGTGTTAGCTCCTCAAATGTTCGATAGTTTGGAGGACGAGGTAATACAACACAACATCCTTACACTACTAGAGATTTTCCTTGGTTTCATCTAATCGGGCCTGATTGAATTTTACTCCGTAGTCTTAAAATAATATAGTGTAAGGGAGTGGATGGTAGTTTGATGATAGCGTACGTAGTATCGTATGCCTTGAGAATTGAGGGATCAACCCAGTAAAAAAAACAAAGTCAGAGCCTGAAATCCTGCCATTTCCTAAAATAATATGTAAACATAATAGTACTTGAGTAACCACGGGATTGTTATGATCGATATCAAAAAGGCTCTACTCTACCGTGCCTTCTTAACTCCAAACTTCTTATCAATCGCAAGCAACCACCCTTTTCTCCCTTTGCCACCAGTGCAACAATAGACAAAGCTCGGGAACAATGACCCGTGAATACGACCTTTACTTAGACGACGACGACGACGATGGTGTCCCACCACCGCCGCCTCCACCGACTCTTGAAGTCCTCACTCAAACCACTTGCATGAAATTTGTTATTCGATATTTGGACGGTTGCAGTCGTCGACGTCTCGCTTCCACTTCCACTTTTTATTGGAGGTGGTATAAAAACGGCTTTGAGACTGGCCAATTGCCAAAGTTGACGGAAGATGGTCGAGTGCAGCAACATCAGAAAATTCGGAAAGTAAAGCTGGCAGAGCAACCGAAGAATGCACCGCAAACAGAGCTGGCGGAGGTGGATTTGGTACGCAGTAGCAGCATGGCAAGTCAGAAAAGCGCCACAGGTAAATTTAGCCGCGGTCCGTCGTCGCTATTCAAGCCACTATCTTCATCCTCCTCGGGTAAAAAACCCATCTCGGCAATCAAACGAGTCTTCGTCAAGCGAAGCCCTTCCAAAACCTCTTCCTCTTCTAACCATGTTAATGAGATGGAGGCGTCAACTCCAATTGCCCCTTCCACCTCCGTCCAATCGACACAACATCACAAGCAATCGTCCGAACACAATGTAGTCCGAATTCCTTCTAGCTCCGTCAAATCATTGGAAAACCATGGCCAACTACCAGAAGCTAATGCCATCGAATCACCCGTAACGATAGCGTCCTCGCAGCAACCACAACTAGGACAACCACATACAAAGACAGTGAGCCATCTGTCGGATTCGCAAAAAGCCTCCCTGAGCTCCGTGGACACCAATTCAAGTATACATGCCCATCCCCCAAAGAATAAACACAACCATGAAAATGAAACCAATATGGTGAAAAGAGAAGAATGCAACCACACTGGAAATACACAAATGATGCGGAAATTGCCTTCACTGCTCGGATTCAGTCACAGTCGTTCCTTCGAAGAAAATGACGAAGAACCCTTTGATCAAATGGAACCTGCTCTGATAAGAAATCTTTCGTCCACAACCGCGGCCAATGTGGCGCACCCATCAAAGGCACCCAACCGAGAAGCCGTGTCTTCCTCCCAACCATCCAAACCGGCACTGATCCTCGGTTCGCCCACCCGAGGATCGAGCTTCGACACGGGAATTGGCGCGGGATCCCCACCTCGCCTTTCCCTCTCGCATGACACTCGTAACAAATCCTTGAGAGATGATCATGGTAAGGAGTGGTTCCATCGCCATCACAACGACGAAGTAGAGGGTGACGATACCACCACCCCATCGGAATCGGAATCGGAATCCACCTCCTTCTCTTCCAGACCCAGTTTATTGCTCGGTGCTAATGGAAGACCCAAATCGAAACCGGCATCGATGACTCCAGTGGTGGTAACTCCTCCAAGATCATATCGGGCGGGACTCGGGAATTCGAATGGGGATAGAGATTCAGTTTCTTTTGGAATAGATAGAGTTGGCAGCAGAGATGGAAGTCGAAGTCGAAGTCGAAGTCGAAGTAGAAATGGATACAGGAATGGAAATCAGTACCTCTTTCGTGACGACGACTCACCCTCCGACCATTCCGAACAAGAAGAAGAAGTAGAAGACGACCTGTCCAGAGATGATAGGTACCCAAGGCATCAGCGCGAACATGGACGACAAAGCGAGCAACGAGAACTAAGACACGTTCAAGAACGAAGGCATTCTCGGGAGCCAACAACCCGGAGGGAAACCGCTATCCAGCCAGACCAAAACACCCGTCCATCAGACACTCCGGACATGCTCCAACAACTCGCCGACGCCGCCCTCTTCAATGCGCCATTGATTTTGACGGAAGCTCCGGTGGTGTTTTCGAATTATATGAATGGGTTGATTGAAAAGACCAGAGTTCCGCAGAAAGGAAACGGGTTGAATTCTTCTGCTGTTGTTGATGGAGGTGTTGCTCGTGCTGGTATTGATGGTTTTGCTACTAATGGGAATAGTAGAGGACATGAAAGCGTCGATGGTAAAGAAAGTAACAACAACGAAAGAGATAACGGCAGAAACCACAGCAACAAAGAAAACAAGCGCGTGGTAACGAAACCAACTCTCAAAGAAGCCGTACCAAACCGAAGAAACAGTGAAGCCCTCACCGAAATCGAAAAAGTGGAATCGATGCCAAAAGAATCCAGGACAAAAAAAGCACTTCCACGCGGAAACCAAGCAGCCACTCCAGATTTCATCCAACAATTGACCGACGCCGCCCTCTTCGAAGCTCCTACGGTGGTCTCGAAGTATATCAATGGGATTTTTGGTTTGGCTGGTGACAAGGATAGCAATGAAAACATCGAGGAAGAAGAAGAAGAAGAAGAAACCATCGACTCGCTCATCCTGAAAGGTTTTCAAAACTACGGGGAACATGATCCCGTCTCCTCCGAAGTTACGCTTGAGGAAATGATTTTTTCGGGATTTACCCGCGGTTTGAACGTGGTGCCCCGAATGGAAATTACAGAAGTCATGACCGAAGAGGATATTGATGAGAAGATCATGTCGGGGTTGGTCAAGGGGAAGATTATTGATTTGGCCGTGGAGAAGTATTATAGTCTGAATGATGGGGCTAATGTAAACAATAATGAAAATCAAGACGTGGACGACCAAGGGCCCATTCAAATCGGAAATAAATTGTACACCCATGAAGAAGCCAGGCAGATCTGGTTACGCGCGAGGAAAAGATCAGGGGACGTGGCCTCGGAGGAATCCATTCCGAAGGAAAAGGAGACATTGAAGGAAGCCATTTTAGCGCAGTTGATCGCAGAGCGTCTAAGGGAGTACAAACGGGTTAACGAAGAAAAGTATGGCAGTCTGGGGTTTGATGGTTCCACCGAGAAAGAGTTAGAGGATGGTGGAGACGCAGGTAGTTATAAATATGGTTTTGGATTGAGGAGGAGGCGGTTTTTTGATGAGAGTGGTATGAGACGTAGTCTTAGTCCTATTGAAGGTAGATATGGGGATGGGGATGTAGAGGGAAATGGTTATGCCAATCGAGCTGGGGTTGGGAATGACGATGGCTACGATAAGAAGTTATTTACTGATACGAATAAGAATGCCAAAAGTGTGAACAACAATAGCATCGCGAATAATTCCGTCAATATCAATGGTTTTACCAACGCTCGCGGAGATGGCTTCAGCAGTGGGGGTTACTACAGTAATAAAACTGGAGCGAGGAAGTCATCGGTGCGTTTCAAAGAGGAGGAAGCGCCAGTTCCAAATGCAAACGATGCTTCAACACCGAGACAAACGAACAATAAAAAGTCACCAACGGGCCCAGTGTCTTTGGACCGTCTTATCACGGATTTTGAAAACAAGAAAGATGCCACGAAATACGACGACGAAACGACTGAAGTGGCTAATAACGCCAGGCGGCACATTGCAATGAACAGCGTTTCGACTGATATCCCGACGAAGAAATTATTTCGAGAAGTAACGGAGAGTGAAGATGTTTCAGCAAAGGATACTACAGTCTATAATTCATTATCGACGTTTCGCCAGCGACAAGAAGCTATTATCGAAGAAATCATTCGAAAGACTTACGCGGAAGAAACTCCTAAGATTGAAAACAAAACTCTGCCATGCCCTCCCATGTCCTTCATCGAGGAAGCCAACACAACCGCAACACAGTCGTCACCTGCCAAAGACTCCGTCTTGGGAAGTAACTACGGTGTTGAAGTAACCTCCATCCACGGCACCAATCCAAAATTCGTTAACAACTCCAAAATTGGCGTCACCACCATAGGAGGAGAATCCTTCCTCGGCTCCCAATTCGGAACGGAAGTGGTGGTCAAACCGGAAAAGTTGGTGACGGAACGGAAGCCGAGGACATTGGCCTCTCATAACATGAATGTCAGGGGAAGTTTGTCGAATTTGTCGGTGAAGGGATTTGGGGGCATTCGTCAGAATGTGGAGGGTGGGAAGAAGAAGGGAGCGGAGGCAATGGAGAAGTCGGCGTTGCCTCCGCCGATTAGTGAGGTGAAGGTGAAGACGAGGAAGACTAATCCTTTGAAGAAGCTTGGTATTAAAAAGCCTTCGAAGTCATGATTGTTGCATTACTAATCTCTTAGTGCGGTGCAAACTTCTTTCTCACACGTATGATTAGAGAGAGATACTTTGCAGACTGAAGAGAAGTGTCTTATCCTTTCGATTGCATATTACTGTTCTGTTCAGAAAAATATTCGGTTTTGTCTTAGTATTGCAAAACTCAATAATGTTAATTCTGTGTCATTACTTTTGTGGGACATGATAATCGTTGTAGTAAAAGTCATAACACCACGCAAGGAAGGTGCACAGAGTGTTCGAATATGAAATATGTTATAGGAACACATTGCAATACCATGGACGTTCGCATTTCTAATTGAAAAAATCCTTATACATCAAAGATAGGACTAATTTTTTGCATTTCTTCGTAAAAACAAGGACCACATGCGATAAAGAATCTATTGAATGCCAGTACATAGTACTTCCGTATCGTCAAATCATCGTCCAACACCGTAATATTGACAAGTGTTGACACATGAAACTTTGTTCAAAGGTATGAAATAGCACTTGACATACTTATCTTAATACGCCATGTAAACATCAACAAAATAGCATGCAGTGATTTTCATCTTGTAATAAAGGCTTGACAGGGATGTAACACACATCATTTCATTCAATGGGTTCATATCCAAAAATCATCAGGCTCTACCTTACTCGCGACTTAGTGACAATAACTGACAGTCACAGCATCCCACTTCAAAAGAGAAATCATTTCGGTATGACAGTATCACATCAATTTGAAAAAGAGGTGAAAGAGTCTCGAGAAGTCCTCGCAAAAAGTGTCGTAGCATCTATGATTCAGAAACTGCAAATTGTGTAATACAGATAAATAATAGTAATATCTCAATTCTACTCCACCATTTTGCGGTATAATCCCAAAACAAACTCTTCCGCATCTTCATCTAACACGACTTTCATTTCGTCCAACATGGAAGTGACCTTACATCCTCCAACTTTCGCTAATTCCTTCATGATGAATTCAATTAGGGTTGTCTCCTCTTCTCCAAGGTAGTCAACGATTTGGGAAGTAACGAATGCTTTTAGCGACTCGGGATTTGTAGACGGAGAGGATGAAAGGGTAGGAAATTTGGTATCAGGGGAAAGAATTCCCTCTTTTGTGGTTTGCACAACGAAGGGGGCGGCAACGGCGGCTCGGTCGGCGGCCTCGTTGGCTGCTCGAATTTCGCTGAGGGACGGACCTCCTTCGACGTCGAGACGGGGTTTGCGTACGTTGATGTCGCGGTTGGCTTCGGACAAGACGAATTTCCGTTTTTTGCTTCCTGGGTCGCCGTCGTTGGTGTTTGCGTCGTTGATGCCGGTAGCGGAATCTGATTGGGAAGTTGGTGCGGCGTCGGCTCCGCCGCGAGTCATCCAAGCGGGTAGATTGGACACGCCACGACGCCCGGTGTCTTCCACGGTTCCACTCGCAGCAGTCGCCGCAGCTCCATCCGCAACCTCTCTCTCTCCTTCGCCGCTCTCCTTCACCCCTTCCTTCGTCTTCTCCAACTCCAACCTCCTCCTCTCATCCTCTTCCTTCGCCTTCCTCTCCCTCCTCTCCTTCCTACCCTCCTCCACCAACTCTCTCACCCGTTTCTCCATCCTCTCCGTAATGATATCCACCCTCCTCTTGCGACTCTTGACATCCCTCTCTTCCAACCTCCGCTTGAAATCCAAAACGGCCTGAATGACTTCCGGAGCATTGAGCGGATCGGCATCTTCGTCGTACTGCCCTCCTCCAGCAGCAGCGGCTACTTTGTCTTTGTCGAATCGGAGTTGTTGCAGTGGATTGTCTTGGGAGGGTGCGGTTCCAGAGGCTTCGGCGGCATGTCCTCCCCACTGAGACGATCCTGCCCCTAGCGTGGTCCCCACCCCTGCTACTCCTCCTCTTCCAGACGATGATTTGGAATCTCCACCGGCAGCAGCCGCCGCCAAACTCTCCTCGAACCTCAGACGCAACGCCGTCAAATTCTCTAAAAGGCGAAAGACGCAAGTGGGATCTTGCGGGGTGGGATCCTCGACGGGCACTTTCAAATCGGGGGGGAGAGGACCGCTTTCCGGGATGTGGTAACCGGCCAGGTGGTAGACGCGCATGCCTCGGAGTTGGTGGAGGGTTTGTTTGTGTTGCGCGACGA
The DNA here is from genome assembly GCA_036940025.1 of Conticribra weissflogii. Classification (NCBI taxonomy): domain Eukaryota; phylum Bacillariophyta; class Thalassiosirophyceae; order Thalassiosirales; family Thalassiosiraceae; genus Conticribra; species Conticribra weissflogii. The sequence goes on from JALLPE010000118.1 coordinate 17,682, forward strand.
TTTCGGGAGGCAGGTCATTGTTCTCTTTGGGGGCGTCGGCGCCGTCAGGGGCGGGTGGTGCGATTGCGGTTGGGTTGGCAGCTGCAGCGTCTGAATTCGATTCGACTTTGGTCGCATCCATCTCATTGGCACCATCAACAACGGTTGTCGCCGCAGCATTAGCAGTGGCAGTGTCATCGCCGGCAACAACATCCACGGCGGCAGCGGCACCTCCCTCTGCTCCAACAACATCTCCTGCCGAAGGAGCGTCCGCATTGTTCAAAGGATCCTTGGGAGGAATCTCTCCATTGCTCTTGATCAAGGCCACCAACCCCCCGGCAAAATTCTTGGCTCCGTGAAAATGTCCCATTTTGATCGCCGCCACCCCTCCCTGCGCTCCGTCCCAGTGCATGGATTGGATAATCCATTCCTCCTCCTTGTCACTTTGTTCCTCCCCATTCTTCTCATTTTCTCCGTTGCTCCCTCCGCCCTCCTTCTTCTTCACCCCCTCTTTCGCAGCCTTCTCCACCTCCGAAAACCAACCCAACAACCCCCTCTCCCGCATCTTCCTCCTCTCCTCCCCACTCACGGGGGGACAACACCCCAAATGGACCGTGCGGGCCGATCCGCACGGGAAGGCCGCGTCGCGCAGCACTCGTATCCCCCTCAGAAACGGGGGCAAGTGCGTCAAGACCAAGGTGTTCTGAAGCTGCTGCGGGTGTACGATGGAGACGGGGATGACGGAGGTCGAAATGGCAGGCGGAAGGGGGGGAAGCACGCCCGGCGGAACTGGCGCCGGCGGCGGGGGCGGTGCTCCCGCCACGGCGGTGGGAGCCGTCGGAGGAGGAAGGAGCGCCCCCGGCGGTACGGGCGGAGGGGGCAAGGAGACCGGGACGGGGACCATGCCCGCGACGGGGACGCCGCTGGGAAGGGCGGCAGGTCCAGGAGGTGGGACGGAGGGAGGGAGGACGCCCGGAGGGGGCGGGGGGAGGGACAGGCCCGGAGGGGGAATGCCCATGGGGGGTGGGACGCCGGGGGGGAAGGCTCCCGGTGGGAGGGGTGGCGGTGGGAAGGGTGGGGGGGCGCTCATTGATATTGCGGTGATTGGAGTTGTTATCGGGGTTGGTTTTGGTCGTTTTATTCGGATGGTTTGGTTCGGTGTTCAGAGGGTTGGCGGGGTCGTCCGCGTTGGAGTCGGCTTCGTTGTCGATTGGACTAACTCTGTTGTGCTGTCGTTTAGTAGTTTTTTGGACTCCAAGAGTTTCGCTGTTGACGACCACAAATGAATTTTCATTTCCAAGAGCCCATTTTCCCTACGAAAACTAGTCTCCGTTCATGAGTTATCGAAAATGTAACAGCGTTTTCCACCTCTTGGAAACCGATTTGTGGCTCATTTGTAGAGAACAATTCCGGAGGAAAGAACGGGCTATGAGCCAGTTCAATTCTCCTATCGCAAGAAGGTGTACACTAGCAAAAAAATTAATCTTTGTTTTGCATTGGACATAAAAAATCTCTAGTAGCTAGATAGTGTGTAATATAACACGACACTCAACTCACCTCACCGGCAACATTTTCATTCCATACTACAAAGTGAAATCCCTCGAGATCGAATCGACCAAAAGCGCCGCTTCCATAATCATCTCCCCTGCAGCTATCTTGATTACCATAGAACCCAGACATAACGCAAATTTGCACCCCCACCCCCATTTTCACCAACGACACAATGCCACCCAAAACCAACAAAAAGAAAACCCAAGAACAACAATCCAAAAAAGCCCTTCAAAAGAAAAAAGAAAAACTCCTCGAAGACAAAACCTTCGGCCTCAAAAACAAAAACAAATCCAAAGTCGTCCAAAATCAAATCAAATCGGTCACCGCCTCGGTCATGAACTGCGGGACCGACGCCCGCTCTCGCAAATTGGAAGAACAGAAAAAACAGGAGAAATTGGCGAGGAAGGCGCTGAAGAAGGCGCAGGAGGCGGAGCAGGCGGCGTTGTTCGGGGAGGCGTTGTTGGCGGTCAGTGGGAAGAATAAGGGGAGTAAGTTTGGGGGGAACGAGGGGAAGGTGGAGGCGAAGGGGAGGGATCACGACGATGGGGAGGGGGGGAAGAAGGGGGGAACTAGTCGGGCGATGAAGATGATGTATCAGATGGATGCCAAGGAGATGGAGGATCGGTTGAAAGAGGATGTGAGTGAGATCATAGTGATTGTTGTTTCATGTTTTGGTTTCATTGGGTTTGTGTATTTTGTGTTGCTCTTTATGATTACTACTGACTGTTTGCTTGCATGCTTCCTGCCTGCCTGCCTGATTCTCTCACTCGAATCGCTAATATTTTATAAACAAATCCATGCAAATAATGACCAAAAATTCAAATATCAACCGCAAATTTCCCGACCAACACAAAAGCCAAACTACGTGCCAACCCTAGAGGACGAAATAGAATCCCAACGCCAAAAGAAACTAGCCGAACTCAAAGCCTCCGGAAAAAAAGGCACGCCCGTCACGGAAGCCACCTTCAAGGAATGGCAAGAACGCAAACGAAAACGAAAAGAGGCGCAGGCGAAAAAGTTGGTCGAGGCGGAGATGAAAAAGAAAAAAGGTGGAAAGGGATTGAGTATTTTGAGTGGGAGGGAGTTGTATAATTACAAGAAGGAATTATTTAGAGATATGGATGATGATGGAGACGATGTCGTTGGTGGAGATGGCGGAGAGGAAAAGAAGGAGGGAGAAAATGGGAAGAGTGGCGGAGAGGTTGCTGCTATTGGAGTGGATAAAGTGGCGGAGAAGGTAGAAAAAGATTTGTTTTTGGATGGAGCGGATGATGATTTGGATGACATTGAAGATGATGACTGAGCTATGAAACATGTTTTTACAAACGCTATTACTATTATCAAGTCGTTCAATGTAACTCTTATGACAACAGTTGAATTTTCAATTATGAATAACAGTATGAGAAATTGAAAACGACCATCTGAAATCGATAAAACCACTTCGAAACCGATCCAGAAAGAATATTATCTCGCGTATATTCATTGCGAGTAATATTGCAAATTATTATACAATATTTGTCAAGTAACTTTTTTCCCAGCATTAATACTCACAATGCAAGTGAATTTACAGGCACAGTAACTCCATTCCTAATCGGGCCCATCCCTCAATATGAACTCAAACAATCTTTAAGTCACACAAAGTCTCATTTCCAGAAAATCTAATCATCCTCCAGATCCTCATCGTCATCCACACCAGGATGCAACTTCGCAAAATGCGCATACTTCTCCTCTATCGCCGGTTTCGTGCCCTCCCCAAAATTACGTCTCATCTCATCCAACTTCTCGGGAGTGAATTCCCCCCGAATAGCACGTTCGTGCAACTGCTTCTGGAGCATGACGATTTGTTCGTGGAGTTCTTCTTTCGTCCACGCATTGGCGGGCTTTTCGAGGGTGTAATCATACCATTTGGGAATGTATTTGGTACGGAATTCTTCGTCGTAGGCGATTTTGCGTCCGATGAATGGGGTTAGGAGGAAGGCGCAGAGGAGGGATACTCCTGGAAGGTCGTGATGGTGTTGTGAGCAGGGTTAGGAGGGGACAGAACGAACGGTTTGAGGAGGAAACTTTATTAAAATATCAGGGGTGGGAGTGGTTTCGAAATGAGTTGTTGCATTTAAACGGATATCATCCGAGAACGCCAATTGCAAGTGAAAAGGATTGCATCAGAAAATGCGACGAACATCGTTCATTCCTCGGCCGTAATGACAGACCTAGTGACTTCAATAAATGAGCATCTTCTCTCTCTCCGCTCCAATCAATAAAAACTCACCCAAACCTAACTGCAAATAAAATTGATTGTCCATATGCCTTTCATTAAACTTCGCCCTTTTCGCCGAAATTACCTTCTCCGGAGGATACGAATAATAATCCTTCATTGTCTCGTTTGCCTTTTTTAGAGCTTCTTCTATCTCCTCCGAGGTCATTCCTTTTTGACTGTTGGTTGCATTTGACGTGGTGTTGTTAGAGGGAGAGGTCGAGTGTCCTCTTTTGGGACGAGGAATGATAGGGCGGGGCGGGCATCGGGAGAGGATTCGTGGGGTCGTTGCAGCTAATAGACGTAGACTCATCTTTGGAGCGCAGTTGTTGATTTACGCGACGGTGTTGAATCGGATGGTTTATTGCGCAAGGCAATTCACTAAGATATTGTTCGTTCGGGAGGAGGATCTCTAGAGGAAGAGTCAGGCATAAAAAGAGGTCAGGAGACTGATAATTCGAAGTGCGAAAGTTGTGAGGTTAGGCGACATAGTGTCTCATCCGTAAAATGGAAAATATGCTACCATTTTCTTGTAAATTATGGTAAGTACGATACCCTATGGTACACAGTAAAAAATATTTGACATGTTACTTATAATTTCTCTCTCTAGAAAGAGTATTTTTTTATGATGACTTTATAATTCTTAATAGTATAAAGAACGCCTGACTCATTTTTTATCAAGAGAACATAAAAGAAATTTCCCTACTCTCCGTCCGTCCGTCCGCGTTTCACACCTTCTGTCGGCCAGGAAACTCAAAGGAAATCCCGATTATCCGCTTACAAGACTTTGAAAGATCCTCCATTTTTAATCTCGTATTACCTACTACCACGTCAAGAACGAGAAGCTGACGATACTGATTACAACCTGCCCTAGGTTTAGCGTACTGTTGATGCCTACGGACGATATTATTAATGCGGCGTCAATTTTGGTCCCTTTTAATCAGGAAGAATGCAATATTTTTCTTCTCAATTTTCTACCTAACCAAAGCGCTAAGTAAAAAAAATAAACAGCACTTTCTTCTTGTTCAGAAGAACGAGACATTCCGGCCCATTGGACCCTAATCATTTTAAAATCGTATCGTAATAAATATTAGACTATTGGCATGAGTCATGTATTTTCTACCATCCATTATGTCTTTCTTTTGTATATTATGGTCAGCATTATCCATTTTATTTAGATCAAGCAAAATTTGTGCACGTGTTGTTGATGAGCTAAAAAAATAGCTCACCTCCTTCAAAACCACACATCTTAGCATCAACAAGCAACTTGACTCCCCCACAATTTTTATTTTCAAACAGCTGGAATTTCATGCAGTTGGAGGCTATAAATCTTCTCTCCAATGCCATTCTTTTGTTGGATGCTGCCATTCTTAAGCAAAAAATGTTGGCAGTAGCAATGATGGAAACAAGGAAAAATAGAAAAAGTGACAGATCATCAAATACATTTATTATCATGCATTCAATGCTGTAATATCTTACTATCTCTGTGCTGACTCTGGTTTTGATAAAAAGCAATTTGAGCACTTGAACATTTTCTCCAATCTCTTGCACAAAAAATTATGATTGGAAAGATGGAAATCACTGCACCAAACTGACCAAAGTCAAGCCAGAGGTGAAATTGCTTGCAGCATTGAAAATCATATCACATGATGTTTCAGTTGGTGCCTTTTCTGACTACTTTCAGATTGGGGATAGCACTGCAAAGCAAGCTGTATCACAGCTTGCAACAGGGGATTTCAACAATAGCAGTATAATGGAAATTACATGAGGCCAATGACAAGAAGCAATGCTGGTAAGGTGTTGGAGATACACATCAACACACATGGAGTACTTGAATTAATTGGATGTTTAGATTGCATGCATGTTTCTTGGGAAAATTGTCCATGTTCACTCAATGGTCACCATGTCTGAAAAGAAAGTGTTCCACAAGATGTGATTACAACTTATTTTTCTGGCATTATGACTTTGGTCATGCAGGTGTGCTTGAGTCTTGAACATACGGGAGAGGAGTAGCTGTCACAATGGAACTATGGCAAATATAGATTTTGAACTTGAACTTTTTTGGTTGAAAGAATCTATCCTCTGCTCAGCCAATTACTCAAAAAATATCTGTTCTATTGACAACCATTTAAACATAATTTGCAAAATGGCAGGAATCAGTTCATAATAATGAGCATGGATTTGGGGTTCTAACAAAAAATCTAATTCTTACAAACTCCTATTTGCTTGCATCAGGTTTTTGCTATTTATTATGTCTCTAAATTGTGCTTCTGCTTACAAAATGCAATGGTCATACATCACATCAATATTGAATTAAATCTGGAAATGGTTCAATCATATGAACAAAATAATCATGTGCATTAAGTAAGCAACACAGAAGTAAAAGGTGATGCTTTTGAAGAGATCATAGAGGAGGATATTATCTTTGATATGAAAAAGGAATAATCAAATTGTGAGAGTGATAAAATTAATTTGGATTTGTTGGAAAAATATAAATGTGATCAATGTTTGAATCAACAATTGCACA
>JALLPE010000119.1:0-15347 GCA_036940025.1 Conticribra weissflogii
GTGTCTTTTGCTGGAAAATACAAAGGCAAAGTTATGTAATGTCAACAAAATGCCTTATATAAGTTCCCCTAACCTCATTCATGGGAATCCTTATACGCTGATTCCTCCTATGAATTGTTTTTTACTATTTGTGTCATAACAGTAGACCAGACAGTGTCAGAATATCAGATAATGCTCTGCACTGGTGATCTCTTTATGTTTCATGTTAGATGTGCATTAATAACAAAATCATAAGCTCTTTAATTCTCTAGAAACATTTTCCCCTTTCCCCTAGGTATATCACAAGTAATAACTTATCCTTTCCAGTGAAACCCATGGCAAACTTTTGTAATCTCAAATATGTCATAATTCTTGTGGAAGACTCCCAGATTGAATCCACCTTTGTTACAGCTTCTGCCCTACCAAAGGGCACTGGTATTAATTCAACAAGCCAGATAGTCTTGAAGTATACACTGACAATTGAAACATGTAAAGGAGTACTATTGGTTCTAACATGCCCAATTATATTCATCCAAGCACTCCATGACATGTACTTGGACAACAAGATGGCTTGTTTATAGAAATACTTCATACCTTGATTGAGCCCTCTCATCTTGTCACACCAGAAGGAAGATTATGCAGCCCCCAGTAAACTGATGGGGATTGATGGCATCTAGAAAGATGATGTTTTCATATCCATAATTCAATCTTGCAAAAGTAAAGTCCTTTCTGACAAGAATTCAGTTGCCTCTGTTTTTTACATTTCCCTGTAGAAACCTGAAGAAACCTTACAAAATGACCCTGACAACATTTAAAACTTGCTTTAAGACTCTCATGCAATTTATGATGACAAAAAGGCTGATAATGAACTAATGGTTGAAGAGAAGGAGCAAACCCCTCTCTTTCAATTCCTTCTCTGCCAAACATTGAAATATGTTTGTGCAGCAACAAAAAGATTACCAGAAGTTGTCAATGGATGATCTTGTTGACTCGGAATCATGGCATAGACCAACCTGTTTGCAAACAATGCTTGTGTGAGGCTGTTAGAAAGCATGCGCAAGTGGAGGCAAACCAAGAGATGGGTGCTACTGACTAAAATCACTCCACTCCCAGAAGAAAGAATTAATCAGAAAATGAATGCCCCACCAAACAACTACACCAGGATAAATACTGTTGCTATTGTTTTATCAAAGGTTGTGACATATTGTGAAAGTCCTTCTAATATCATAACTGGAATCTTCTGGACTTTTACAGTCCACAGGCTCATCTACCAATTGCTCTTGAAGCCTAGCCTCTCATGACCATAAATGTGATTGCAACAGACTCATTTGTTGTTGCTCTCACTCAAGAAGCCATTGTCATGACCATCATGGCTCTAGATATTGTGATTGCAAGCCACCTGTCCACAATCACAAATGCCAAAACTACCATGCTGATGAATGTCACCATGACATTCATCATTGTTCTTGCTCAAGATCTGGGTCTTGAGAATAATGTAATCAAGATCATGGTCATAGTAATGATCATAAAGATACATGGGGCTGCATTAGGGACAATTGCTCTGCTACCACTGTAGGACCTTGAACCCTAACTGATTGTTTGACCCCTTGAGATGAACCTATCAAGTCAAGTTGTGTGGAGAATCTCCCCATATTTCTGGCATGATTGTCAATAGCTTGTACCAAACCCCCTGCCAACACAAATCCAGCTACAGCACCCAGGAAAATTCTTCGGGTTTTGGTCAATTTCTCAATCAAAATTTAAACAATAGTTCTGCAAGCACTTGTTCAGGTATTGAACACCCTGAATATTTCTATGACCTGGAGATTTAAGCAACGACAATAGTTATGAAAGCTCAAGTCCTTAAGACAAAATATTTACTTGCTTGCAGCCTCCCTCTATTTGTGTTGAGCTTGAGCTTGACAAGAAAATTGTTATATTTAATATAAACCTCAAGCCTCAAGATATATCTTTGTGGGCAAGGTTCAAGATCCAAGTTGACCTCCCCAAATAAGTGATAATTCTATTACAGGCAACTACTCTGAAATATAAGAATCACAAGGCAAGGCCCCGGCTTTCTAATTGGACCATGTTTAACAGAGACAAAAATCATTTGGACTGCATTGTACATGATCTTGAAGATTGGAATGCAATATCAACGCTCAAAATGCAGAGGAGCATCACCAATTAACCATGGATGACCTATCTCCTGAACAATAATGATTGTTTAATGATATCCAGGATCAATTTTAAAATCTTACTAATGAATAAAGAATTTGGTGTGGTTAGCGACAAGAAATTTCCTGATCTCTGGACTCTCAATTTTTAAATTCCAGACCCATGATGGTGCCTCCTTAAACTGATTTGGTCTATTGCTTACAGAAACCTCACTCCTTTCTGGTTCTTGTCACAACACAACTGCATAGGATCCCTTAGAATGATTCTTACCCAACCAACATAACCCTCCTTGACCTGGCAATTAAAAAATGAATGTCAATATATTGGTACTCTTCTTTTACCTTCTATTGACTCCTGTGAAACAACTATTTTACAACAAGTATCAGCCCCAGTCACCAAAACATTTTTTGAGTGCTGAATTGCCATATAAAACCATTGGCTTATGGCACCTCAAGGTCTTATTTGACTCTGGGTCCACCAAGACTTTGATTCACTGGTCTGCTGCATTCCTAATATCCTGTCTCCACTTTCAAAGACTGAGGGGACAAACTCAATAAGGTAGTTGCCCTCAATACTGAAACGTACCTGAGTTCAACAGCAACAATCCTATTGACACACTTATGGCTTATAATTTGATGCATAATGTTAGTAGAATCTAAATTTTGGGGCCAACTTCCTTGGTAAGTTTTGCTTTAATATCAATTATAATGAGAATCTTCTACAGTGGGTCATTAATTGTCTGCTTCCTCTAATTAGCTGCTTCACAGCTAATAAGAAGGACTTTATTTGGTATTGTTACACCAACCAAATCATCCATCCTTAATGAACTTTGATTCTTGTGTAGGAACTAATAGCCACCAATTTTGATGCACAAGAATTCCTTCAAATTTTTGGAGGTCATGGAGATGTATTTTGTGCTGTGCAAACTCATACATGTTTTGTGCTTTGCAGTTCACTTGTCACAGCAATGAAAGCAATCTGTCCTCTCCACAAGAAAGCTTGGAATTGACCTAACTGTCTTTGCAAAATTTTGTGATTTTACCCTCAACTTTGTAACTGTCTCCACAAAATTTACCTTCATATAACCAGCATCGTTCTGGAATGAAATCTTTACGTACAAATATTGTATCTTGGTAGATGTGTGAGATTTACCCTCAAGACCCAAAACAGCAAGTCACATTTGATTTTTCTTGCCCCAATCACCTGGGCAACATATTTTACTATTCCCATGATTCTGCAGTGTTATGAAATGTTTTAAATGGTTTTTTCAGTTGTATAAGTCAAATTATGTAGCATGAAAACAAAAGTAATTTTATCATGTTTGGCAACAGAATACTATTATTTTTGACTCTCTCTTATTTTCAACCCCCTAAACCCCACAATGACCATGCATATTCCTGTATATGTTGTTCTGGGTTGGGAACAATTACTTGTGTGGAAAATGAGGTGTAGGAACTCAGTTGTTTTTACAACTATTTAGCTGTGGAGATCAAGATCTCAATTTTGGGCAATTTTGTTGCAGTGGAAACCATTGATGCTTCACCATAATTTTCAAAATTGCATGATATGCTATTCTACTGTGTGTCAACTAAAATACAAGCACCAGTTGTGTAATGAAACACATGTGGTGAATGAGATACAAACTGTCAAATTCACAGCTAATTAGCAATGGCAGCCAGACAATTAGCAATGGGTGGATAATAAAGCTACACTCAAAGATCCAAATGAGCTCTTTGACACAAATATGCTCACTGATTGCAATGAGACACTGTGTAATCCAAGAAGATGTCATCTTTGATCAAGAGATCCTTGGAAATCATGCTACATGTATCTTAGATGCCAAATATGAATTCAACATAGCCAAGCTCACTGTCAATCCAAAACATTTAACACCCAGTCAATGTCATGGTTTACATAATGTGTTATCTAAATGCAATCTCCTATTTGATGTGTCTCTTGGTGTCTACCCAAACCAAAAGGTCCCCATTGGTTTACTACCATGCTTAAAAGCAGTACATCACCATGCTTGCATGATACTTGAGTCCAAAATACCAACTTTGAAAAGAACTTCAACACATGGTTGATCTTAGTATTCTGAAAGAATAGTCTGACTCTGACTGGGTATCACCATGCTTCATTGTTGCAAAAATGATGACTGAATCAGAAAAATTTCTGACTTGTGCTCATTGATATGTATCATATGCAAAAACTACTGTCATAGTTAATTATTTTTTACCAACCTTGATATATCTATGCAATATATACCATTGTATTTGGCTATAATACAAAACTGAATGCACACATATATATCAGGCCCTGGCAATGGTGCTAAAGACACTCCTTCTAGCACATCTACCACAAATGCTGCAAGACATTTTACGCTTCAATAATGATGGTCTGGCAACAACAATATTTCGTTTGACATCAGCCATGAATCTGGTTTCCCTTATGTTTTCCCTTGACATGTTCCTAAATTTCCACCTCATGGTAGAAGGCAGAATGGCAAATCATTATCCACAACCAAGAAACTCTTTGGAGTGATTGAAAGTCAGTAAATGGTGCATCAATTATGATTACTTTGTTGGACAACAAGTTCTTCAATATCACACCCTTCTTTTGGCAAATTTGCCATCAAAACCTCCATCCTGTTTGATATTTTACATATTCAAAAAGGGGACTGTCACAATACAGCTCTGTGATGGTGTTACCAAATTCATTTCCATTCACTGCACCATTCCTTACAGAGACCCTCAAATGTAGATGAAGGAACAGTTGTAGTGGGGAGAGTGTAGTGCCCATGAAAAGCATTACATTAGTTCCCCTAACCTCTTTATTGGGAGTCACCAAAGTTCAATTCCCCCAATTGGTTGCCTTTTACTCTTTGAGTCCTATTAATAGTTTGTCAGACAGTGTCAGAACATAAATGTTTGTAGATTTAAAACATAACAAATTCTATTTTAATATCTAGAAATTTTGTCCCCTTTTCCCTGAGCTCATCATGTTTTTGAGGGTTAAATTCAAGATTCTTTGGGACATACAACATCACCTCTGCTTCATTCCACGTTTAAAAAAAGCTCAATGTTAGTGATTCATAACAATTCCTATCACAATTTCATATTGCTGTTGTCTACAATATTGTATGCAATTTTTATGACTGTTATGAGCTCGAACTACGGAATCAAGTAATCATTGATTTTGATTCACATCATGACTCCGATACAAAATATGAAAATAAAATGAATGCATCATAGGTGACAAAGAATAAAATGTGCGGTACACAAACCAACTACTCGGTCGGGGGGGATATTGGCAAAGATGATGTTTCTTGACGCGATGGTTTCTTCTTGTTGGTGAGTTTTTTGTGTAAAGTGGCAATGACAATGGCATTTTCTTCCAGCAAATTAGAAAGGTCGAGGACTTTTCGTTCGGATTTTTTCAACCGTTTGCGAGCTTCGTTTAATTCTGCTTGCAGAAACCTGATTTTACCTGCGTGGTGTTTTTTGATCTCCTGTATTGTTGCTTCAAGTTCCCCAATTGTTCGACTGAGTTTGACTTTCGACTCTCGGGAGTTCGAAGATGAAGTAGATGAGTCGTCATGGCCTATTGACATAGGAGAGTTGCTTTTTTGAACACGTTGGAGCGCTAGTTCTAGTGCCGACAAGCTTTTTGACATAGAATCATTCTTTGTAATCGCATCGTCTCGTGCGGTTTCAAGTTGGGCCTTTTCTGTCGCAAGCGAGGTCAATTCTTCATTGAGAACATCGATCTCTGATTGCATAGAATATAACTTCGCCTCATATGTCTTCACGCGAGCATCTTTCTCTTCAATACTGGCTTGCAGCTTTACTTCAAGAGAAGATAAAGATTTCGACAAGTTGTCATTTTGGTTGAGTATCTGATTTCTTTCATGAAGCAAATTCCGTTTCTCCGAGGCGAGCGAGTTCACTCTGACTATTAGGCGATGGATTTCAGTTTGCATCGAATGCATGTTGGTCTCAAGCGTTTGACACTTCTTTTCATCAGATGAAATGGACTCGAGCTGATCTCCTAACGCAGACAATGTTTCGTTTAAACTGTCATTTTGTAGAATAACATTATCTCTTGTGTGCTCAATTTCTGCTTTTTCTTCCGAAACAAAAGATAGTTTTTCGTCTAGTTCGTTGATCTCGGCTTGCATTGATTCTATGGTGGATTTCAGCCGATCCTCTAGCGATGCAATGTGCTCGGATAACAAATTGTTCTGGAACACCAAATCCTTCTTGCTTCGCGTGAGCTTGCTGTTTTCGTCATTCAGAAAAACAAGATCCTTCTTGAGCTGTTCCATTTCGGTTTGAAGTGTATGGAGTAAATCTTCGTATTGTAACTCTCTAGCTTTCAATTCACGGATAAAATCGTTGCCAAAGTTCCCAGCGTCTTTATCTGCCTCAAGTTGGTTAATTTGTTTCATCAGTGCTTCTTCGTTCTCCATTTTCAAGTCTTCTACATTCTTCAGTTTTGATTCTAACTCAGCAATCTCTCCTTCGAATCGTTCACATTCCTCTCGTTTTTCACGCTCCAATGACGACAGTTTACTTTGAAGTGATTCAATTTCAGATAATGCTCGATTAGATTCTTCCAGTCGCTTCAATTTTGCTTCCTCCAATTCAGACAAACAGTTTGTAAGCTGACGTTCTAAGTCGACCACATTATTCATGATCGATTTTTCACGTTCCGCCTCAGATTGAGAAAGCATCAATGAGTGCTTTAGCTCCTCATTTTCCTCCTCTACGCATGAGACAGCAGCGGTGATCTCAGCGAGTTTTTCGAGAGACTCACGTTTGGACTCTCCGAGTTTCAAAACTTCTTCCAGCGAATGTTTGAGCGATTCTTTCAATTTCATAATTTGAGAGTCCTTTTCAAGATTATCTTTTTCAAGATTGCTCAATTTAGATTCCAATTCCTCCATCTCAGTCTGGAAAAATGTAACCGAGGTCTGCAGTTCATAATTGTCTTCTTCGTAGCGAGTCAACTTTTCCGTTGTAAAATCCAGCTTTTTGCACGAATTCAATTTTTCCTCTTCGTAAAAAGAAATTTGTGCCCTGGAATCCTGTAATAAATTCTGAAGCTGTTCGATTTCATCCTCAAGTTCGCTTAAACGAGATGTCATTTTCGATAATTGAATGTCGTGATTTACTTGGAGCTCATCGACTTGGTCTTCATATCTCTTTTCCATATCGGATAGAGCGTAGTCCTTGTCGTTGAGCGCTTGCTCTATTTTCTGGCTGAGTATATCGATCTCATTGTTGGCGTCGAGTACTTCAGACTCCAATTCGTTAATTCTTTCGTTAGCATTATCCAAATCGATGGAAAGTCTTTTGGAGGTTTCGCGACATGACTCTAGTGATTGAACTTTTTGTTTCAACTCATCTACTGTCCTCGTGAAGGCTTCTGCTTCACGGGCAAGTTTGTCCTTTTCGTCAGAGAGGCGGTCGTTTTCCTCGCAGAGAGTCTGGTACTCTAATTCAAGAGCTTCGACTCTCAACCCTAATTCTCGCTTTTCTTGGAAGAATCCATCCATTAGCTTGTCAGTCTCCTTATGTTGTATTGTCAACTTGCGAGTCAGAGCGTCCTTCTCGGATTGAACAGCGAAAAGTTGGTTTCTGAGTTCGTCTTCGATTTTCATGTAATGTTGTGCCAGTTCATCGGCCTTGGTCTGGGAATTACGCTGCATGAGTTCATGAAGATTGCGAATGGCTTCCACTTTTTCCTCGAGTTGGGATTGTAAACGCTTATTGTCTTCTTGAAAGAAAGATAGCTTTCCGAGGCAATCGTTGAGCTCTGCAGTGACACGATCGTGCTCTTGCTCCGACATAATTGCTTTCGTCCGTGATTCGTACTCCACTTCTGCTAATGTATTTTCCATGCAACTGTATTGTGCGTGCAAGTCAACCGATTGATCTTTGAGAATCGAATTTTGTTCTTCAAGAACTGATATCTTCTTCTCTGATTCTATCTGCTGTAACTTTAGTGCACGTGCTACTTCTTCTTTCTCCAAAATGATTGATTCGAAGGTAGTCTCCTGCTTCTTCATATTTTCCTCGTGAGCTTCAGCAGCCTTCTTCAACTCCATTCTGACAGAATCTATTTCTGTTTCCAAAGATACTCGGCAAGATTCCCACTCATTCTCTTTCTTGGCCATGGTTTTTTCGAGGCAAGCGATAACTCCACGACCGGTTTCCAGCTGGTCCCTGGCGTCTGCTTCCGCCTCGCTCATTTGATTTCTCACTCTATGTAATTCCGTCCTGACTTGTTCCAGCGAATCAGTCAACGAAACACACTCCTCTTCTTTCAATCGACGGTCTTCACTGACCCTGGATAACTCAAACTCTAGCCTAGAAATGTCGGATTCCTTCGACTTCATGCTCAAGGCAAGATTTTGTTTCTGACGCAACAAATTTTCTTTATCATCCTCAAGATTTGCACACGTTGACTCAAGGGTCGCTAAATCCAACCTAAGTGTTGCAATTTCGCTGTTAAAACCTGCCCTTTCAACTTCGATGTCCTCAAGTCTTTCGATTAACTCGTTTTCGGTAACTTTGAGTTTTTCACATGCTTTATTCAAGGTGTACTTGGTTTCGTTTGTTTCCCGTAACAACTTATCCATCGAACTCTCTAGAGAGACAACTTTATTCTGCTCCGTCGCTAAACGTTGCTTCAATTCTTTACTAATTTCAAACGCCTCCGACCTAATCGATGTAATCGTCATTTGATGGTTCATGGATTGTTCCATTTGTTTATTCTCCATCTTCCACCCATATTCTTGCGCTATGCCTTTCAAGTGCCTCGACAATTCGGCCTTCTCCTGTAATAGCCTCGTCTGGACATCGGACATCAAGCCTTCCTTCTCCATCCTCATTGAATGAACGAAATCCGACATGAATCGCTTGATATCGCTCGTCTGTCTACTTGCTGTCAATTTTGTTTGCTCCAAAGTTTGGGATGTGTATTTCAGCGTTGATTGGGTGTCTCCTAGTTGCCTCTCAAGATCACGAATAACTCCCTGGAGTTTTTCGATCTTGTCAGCCTTATTTTTATCACATTCCTTCAACTCACTTCTTAGAGTGGCGAGTGCTCTATCTCGTTCCTCTACAGATTTTTGTAGAGCATCGATCTCATATCTCGATCGTTCTCTCGTTTCGAGCATTTCCACCTCCATCGCAGCAAGACTGTCCGACATTTCTGATTTCTGTCGTTCTAGTAACGACATACTATCTCTCAAGTCATTTACTAAGCGCTCGTTGGAGCGAGAAACATTTGACATTTCCTCTTGCAGTGCTGCGTTCTTATCTTCATTCTCTGCTAGCTGCTTGCGTAATTCATCATGATCCTCCAAAACTTTCATCATCTGCTCGTTTAGGTTTCTCTTCTGATTTGTGTATTGATGCTCTAACTCAGAGCGGTCTATTTCTAATTGTCGCATCTTCTCTTCAAGCTCATTGTTCCTAATCTCCGCTTCCAGTCGTGTCTTCTTTTCTAATGACAATTTGTCTGTCAGTGCCTCGATTTCAGCGGAGTGTTTCGCTCGGATTTCAAGGAATTGTTGGTGGTGGCGATTCCGTGATTCAGAGAGGTCTTTCTGAAGGGAAGATATAAAGGATTCGTTTTCACTCAAGATTTTCTGCATACGGCTGGCGTTTGAAAATGTCCCTTGATTACTATTCAGTTCTGCTTTCAACTGCATTTGCTTGGTGAGCAATTCGTGGTTTTCTTTCTTCACTTTGGAGATTTCGTCCTCAAGCTGAATGCATTGTTCTGCGCTCTGTTGGAGGGTGCTTAAAGACTTAGATTGACGTTCTAACTTTTGAATCAAATTTCCGTTTTCAATTTCTAGAGAATGGATAATGGTATCTTTTTCTTCGCCGTCTGTTTTAGCTTGGTTGAATTTGTTTTCAAGAGATGTTAGCTTCGATTTCAGAGAAGACACTTGACCTTCAAATGATTCAAGACTTTCAGCAGATTCTCTGAGATTTGACTCCAGTGCTTTATTCTTCTTCTTAAACTCGTCCAACTTGGCGGACATAGAACTTTTTTCTCGATCGAGGCTGGATGCAATCTTCCCTGTTGATTCTAAAGCACTTTCCATAGTAACGATCTTTCTTTCAAGCTCGATAACTCTTTGTCGATATTTTTCGCATTGGTCTTTATACGCATCAATCTCAGACTGTTTCGACTTTTCTGAATCAGCAGCCACCACAATTTTTTCATCGGCAAGGTTCAAAAGCATCTCATTCTCAGACTCAAGCGATAGCACTTTCTTTCTCTCATCAAATAGCATTTGCTCCATTTTGGACACGTCGCGCTCCTTTTGCAGGATGCGTTCGCGATAAGACGCACACTCCTTCTTGTATGCCTCCAGGTCATTCGTGAGCTGAATGGAGAACTCGTTTAAGCTCTCCAAATCTCTTGCTGCTGCTTTGCTGCTTTTCATGGCGGTCGCGAGTTCCTGTTCTTTCAAAAACAGCACCTCTTCATATTCTTCCATTTCGGAGTGATGGTTTTCCTCTCGCATTTTGAATTCCTTCTGTAGCTTCAACACGGTGGCTTTCATTTCAGATACAGACGTCTTAGTGGACTGGGACTCATCATCTCGCTCACGTGCCAATTTGATTTTCATACTTTGAACCTCCTTTTTCAGCATCGCATTTTCAATCTGAAGTTTTCTTCGCTCCTCATCATGGTCATGCAAACTTACATCCTCGGGTTGACTTTGACGAGGCCACCGGGCACTCTTCTCGCTTGTTTCTTTTGAATCATGTTTCAAACTTCCAAGACTTCCAAATTTGGATTTCATTTCTTCCATCAGGCTGTTATGTAGGTTTGTCTTCCCGTTTTTAATCGGTCCTGCATTATTCTTTATTTTCTCCGAAGTACCGTCCGTAGATTTATTTTCTGGTTGTTTCAGCAGTTTTCCAGATATCAAAGACTCATGTATTCGACGTTGATTCTCAGCAAACGATCGGTTGGAGTCATCGACGTTTCTCGGCTCTGCCGCAATTCGATCGTTGTTGGCGGCCGAAGCTCCACTTGCACTGCTTTCGCCGAGCTTGTCAGAATTATCCCATGATATCTTCTTTGATTGCAAGTCAATGGATAGGAAGTTTTTCTGCTTTTTCTCCGACTCTCGTGACATTTCTTCCAATTTTTTTTCGATCTCCTCCTTCTCTTGTCGTGCCTTTGCAGCGGCTTCGCGCAATCCTTTAATTTCTTCCATCATTTCATTTTCGTATTTTTGCTGGTTTTCATGCTGATGCACTTCCCCATGAAGTTGATGCTCCCGCCGCTCATCATGCTGGTGGGTATTCTTCACAATAGGCTGCCTGGACCCACTTCCATCCTGATGATCCCTTGAGACATTATCCTTCCTTCCATACTTCGGATCCTTCTTCATGATTGGCGGAGATCCCGGTGGGAAAAGTCTCTGTAGTTGATGCCGATGCAATTGTTGTTGATCCATTTCATGCTGACGAAGTTGATTTTGGTGTTGACGATCTTCAAAATGTCCATTGTGCTGGACCATGTGGCCGTGATTCTGCCGTTCCACTTGTGTCGTCTCACCTCTTTCCAATTTTGGATCTAACGGCTGCGTTGGAGTTGTGATGATCACATGATTGAATTCATATGAAAAATTGGTTGATAGAGTCGAATCGTCATCGTCACTGGTCTCTACATCATCATTCATGTCGTTCCCGTCTTCTTCATCCTCGTCACTGCCTTCCTCATGTAGACGACGATGTCGACTACTTACAACCTTTTCCTCATCTTTTGGGCGCATCCCATCTTCGTGTCCACGATGAGCGTCGCGACGTCGACTACGGGCCAAATATCGTTGATGCCTCTTCCTCGCTATTTTTACATCCTCATCGTGATTCCTCTCTGGGGATGGATCTCGGCCCCCTTTTGGGGAATGTGGCTGCAACTTCTTTGGTTCCCTGTGCTCATTCAATGCGTTCATCGTAGAACGTGCTGCTTTATCGCCGCTACAGTCTCCAGTGGAACTTTTCTCACCAGTACTCTTACCACCACCACCACCAGAAGAAGAAGTTGCTCCGGATTTCCCACCTGATTTATCGCCTCCCACCAGACGCTTTTTCAATTTGCGACTTGCTCGGGATAATAGTCCTCGACTCTTTTTAGAGGCATTATCCTCCAAACCATTATCTGCCTCGATTGGCACTTCGTGATTGTCGTGTTTGTCAGGTTCCTCCTGCCGCAATGATGAAGGTGACTGACCCTGGTTCAAATGACGAGGGTTCCGCTCAGGAGACGACGAGTGTCTATTTTTTCGATTATTCGGTGTGGGAGGCGAGTAAATGGGACCTCGACCTTGGCCAATATTATTGTTGTGGTCGTCATGGTAGGGATCCATGTCGAAATAACCACTATCATGGCGATGACTCGAAGAACTGACACCATGGGGAAATCCGATTTTCATTTCTGCTACACCCAATGATGCACTTTTGACTCGCTGATGTTTCTTACTCGATCGATCCATGGTGCGTATTGTTGCAGGCGATGGCACTTCCTCTGAAAAACGATCGTGAATATGTTGAAATTGTTGCTGTTGTTGGGATTTTATTTTGTTCTTCTTCTTTTCTTCCTTTCCACCTCCACTCGACAGTCTCCTTTTTTCATCAGAGCTATAATGATCACGATCGTGGTGAATGGATTGTTCGTGATAATCATACTCGTTGTCCGAATGGTACTGATGCTTTTTCCCACTGCTGCCAGGAGATGTCGTTCTTCCTTTCTTTTGACCAACGCCATATGTCCCTGCCGGATTCCCGGTTGAAGTTATAGCCGAGGAGCTACTTGCATTCGTAGAACTTTGGGGATGCCGAGGAGGCGTTTGATATGTGGAATGACCGCTGGGGGAGGAAGACTGAAAGGCACCGCCAGAATGGGAGCCGTAATAATATCCAGAACTTGGCGTGCGAATCTGCCCATGACTTTGCTGCTGTCTTGGTGGGGTTGTATTATCTCCTCGTCGTTCTTCGGACGGTTGCCTCGAGTTGATGTGCTGCGGCCGATGCAGGTGCTGCTGATGCCGTTGCTGCTCATATTCTTGTTGCTCTGGATATTGATAATGAATTGGGCCGCTTCCTTTTGATATCTTTTCTCTGGATTTCGATCGACTCTTGGAATTGTTCCGTTTTGTGTTTCCATCACTTCGAAATTCTCTCGTGGCGGAATCTTTCGCCGTGGTTGCGCGAGATGCCGCTGGGGAGTCAAAATAAGAGGGAGGGGCGTGCTGGTTGGAAATTCGCGGGGTGGGAATGTCGATCGCGATGGTGGGGCGGTGATTCGTATGCTGGCCTGCCATTATTTCGAACTTAGGATGATTCCGAAGATTGGCGATAATTCTGAGGAGTGGTAATCTATTAGGAAGACTTCTTGGTTCTTAGCTATGGTCGTAAAGCGATATTTGTTTTCCGCTTTGCTCTGTTGTCTCGAGGAAAAGTCGAATCCAGTCTAATCAATTCATTGTTCATTCGTCCAGAAAATAGGCGAATGAAAATCATATCTCAAACTCAAAACGTCGTTCAATCGCCAATGCACTTTGGTTTGCAAGATTTAAGGAAGCCCAAGATGGCTAATAGTCAATTTTCCTCGTGTTCACAGTTCACACCGATAGAGAAGATTCAACATAGGCAGCCATGGTTGGCCTCAATCTCTTCAAAAATAGAAAAGCGGATTTGCAACATTATAGTAGTTGTACCCAGCAAAATAATATACATTCGGATTTACTATTTTCTTCTATCGCTACTACGAAACAGATCACAACAATAATTGGAATCTATGTAACTACAAAGTGTACAAGGAGCGTTACACAACAGAAGGGTGCAAATGGCACATATTCGGTTGACACAACGTATAAGGGGTTATCTAAAATTAAAAAAATTAACGTTAAAACGTCCGTCTAACTCACTAATTCTTTTCGTGAACCTCTCATGAAAAGACGTGGGTACCTATGGTACATGCTACAAATAGCCCATAATCAAAGTTGGGGCTTTGGCACAGCTACGTACCGTTGCACGGAAAATACTACTAGGTACTTAGAGAACGGACCATGTCAAAAATTTCTTTTGTTTTTTGTTTTATTACACAGCAGTTTTAGAGCTCAAGCAATGCTCAAGGGACCAATGCATTTTGCATCCATCTCAAACAGTGTTTGAATAAGCTTATCAATCAATATTGAGATGAAATGTTGAGGACAATATAGAGAGAACAGTTACACCTGCCCAATGACCAAAGCCTCAAAATCCCATAGTTTCTATGATACGCCTAGTATGTTTTCAATAAGAAAACACTCTAGAATAAAAGTTAGAAGGCACCAAAACTCAATGAGCACAACAACCAACTCAGAAACTTCAGTTAAAGTTGCCAAAGCTTGAAAATTTGCCTATCATTCAGATCACAATAATCACAAGACCAACACTGCTGTGAAAAATTATAGGAATAAATCCCTGACAAATGGAATATTATAATGAAAAAACATTAGAATCAATTGCAAGAAAGAAAGTCATAGGTCAGGACAAGTAAATTGCTGTTGCAGCTAATCCTCAATAAGAAAGGATCAAAAGTAATGTTTGGGTTACAATCAAAAGAAATTTCTGATTCCAAGAACTGGGACCAGATCAAGTGTTACCCCAATGATTGGAAGCTCAAGGGTACTTCCATGAACATTGATGGAATGAAGAGATGGAAAATTCAGCTTCAAGAGTCATGTGCAGGGGAGCAGTGTGTTTAAGGGCTTTGTTGACAAGAATTTAATTCATGATGTAAAGTTAACTCTCTGTATGATCACCAAATGAAGAACTTTGAGGCAATTGTAATGGAGGGTTAGCAGAATCCCTCAAATTTTGATGGAAATATTGAAGAAAACATTGATGGAAAAACAAGACAGAAAATTGGGAAAATGAAAGGTATGAGAAATGGGAACCAGAAGAGTATATTGATGAAACAAAATCATGCTGCAGAATCTGTGGATGTATTCATGCAATTGTTGGAAATGAAAACTTGTAGCAAAATCTTTTTATCATGCCTGCAGCCCAAAAGAGGAAGATGTCATTGCTTGGAAGATTTTGACTGATGGAGAAGAGATTATTTCAAATCCCATGCAGGTGGTGGATAAAATTGATGATTGATTGGAG
>JALLPE010000120.1:0-23987 GCA_036940025.1 Conticribra weissflogii
CAACGGAAAATCCGATCAGCCGGGGATTGCTTTGCAACAGCAGACAAGCAGTAGCGGTCAAGTTTAAGACTGTTAAAGTCTTCCTCAGACATGAGATTCCCAGCACTCTGGGAAGCACATCTACGAAGCTGGGATGTTTTGGCACAATACGATCCTGCAATGGTTGTCTGCTTCTTCACCTTCTCAGTGCCAGTGTTACTCCTATGCCCTTTCTTGATACGTTTGACTATTTTCCAATCTCGCTCAGCTGAACCAATACCAAGAATCTTTGAAGTAACGCGACATGCAAGCTTTCCAAAAACATTGGTATATGGCACTGAATATGATTCATGCCATTCATGAGCAAGAACCCTTGGATTGCTTGCCATTATCCAAATGTTCTTACTCTGAAAATCTCCTTGTTTATTCTTGAATTTCCTGTACTCTGAATGGAACTCATGGATCAAACCTGCAGTGTGATGGTCTCTGGCTTCGCCAGTCAAAGAATAATCACCAAAAATTTTGGAAATAAGTCTGTCAACAGCACGGAAGTCCTCAGGGTCCTTATTTTCTGGATTTGTAGAATGCGCTAAGATTTCTGGAACTGGTGACATCAAGTATGCAGCACGTGAGAAATCATTCAGAAGCGGTTTACGACGGATCTCCCAGAATTCCACTACATCATTCACTAACTTATTACTATCAACACACCCTTGCCCAATATTGACATCACCTGCAACAAAGACAATATTGTGAGATGGTTATCATAAACATTATGAATATTGAAGGAATCAAACTCACAATCAGACTCATTGCCAGAGTCATCATCAGAACTGTCACTGGCTTGGTCAGAGTAGACTTCTTTTGCTGACTTCAATGATGGGAAGAGATTATTTGCACCTGCCATTGTTTTCACAACTTCTGGTGTTGCAAATGCATCCCATTGGTCTTTCACATTTTCCATATAGAATGGAAGTAATTTGTCTGCCTGCATAACGTAGAACTTGAGTTTGTCCATTCCACCAATTTTCATATCTGCCAAACGCAGAATGCGAAACATAGGATACAATGCCTGAACAACGGCGTATAAGAAATGCCAAAACTCCGGCTTCTCCAATACATGAGTTGGTGCATGGAATGCTGTATTCATGTCAAGGAATGTTTTATTCCTGATGACTTCAAGGATTGGAGCTCGGAGACGATATAGACGAAGAAGGTTCAATTCATGTCCAGCCATTCGGCATTCTGATGGCTGGATGAACCCCAGTGATCGACCAAAATGTTTCTTCGTGACTTTCTTAAATAGAGCATTTGGGGCATGACGAGTACTCCCAAACATAATACGAATCTGGGATGTACCATAGCAGAAGAATAGATGAAGTTGGAAGACAAATTGTTTTGAATTCTGCTAGTGATAAATGAGAAAATAATGTACTCACCCGATTACTAAAATTACAGAGAAGTTTCAATGGTGCGCATCTTGTGAACACATCATCAAAAAAGAGAGTGGCAGAGTGTTCAGCACCATGCACTGTTGTTACCATTGGAAAATGCTTTTCGATCAATTCTCCAGCTAGCTGAACGTTCCTGGCACCATCAAATGCGACACAGTCAAAGCGGTTTTTCTGTGGATCCAATTTTCTCATGAAAGGAAGAAATTGATGAGCAACATATGTTGCGTTCTTTGTTCCACCTTCCGCCATGTGGCCTGTGCAATCAACAATGTCAAGGAGACCCTGTGGTTCATGAACACCGCCGACTAAGATGTTCAGCAAAGGAACTCGCACAATAGTAGCTCCATCCCCATAAGCAGTCAAACCATACAATTCTGAGTCAGTGATGAGAGATGCCTCGGTAGTTTTCATGTGAGCTTTGTAAAGTGAATCCAGAAGATGGCCGGAAACTTGATGACGATTTGGAGGAACATAAGTGCCATTTGTGGCTCGAATGAGAGTGCACATTTTGCTAAATAGAGCATCACCACTGACATCAAAGGGCAAGCAGCGGGCATGAATGAGGTGGGCAATGGCAATATCAGTTTTCTCCTTCAAATCACTGTTCACAGGAGCAGTTTTGCTGACACTTGTTTGCACCCATTTTGGTTCTCTTTTCTTGAACAGCTCAGCATTGTCACAATCAACGATAATTTTCTCTTTTGGATGTTGTGCAGATGCAATGGTTGAATTCTTTGTGATAGTTGATACTGAAGAGACAGATGCAACATTTGGTGAGGATTCAGCAGCAATTGAAAGGCGGCGAGATAGCAGTGGACCATTTCGGGTGCGCGCTCGTTTCACTTGAGGAATGTGATGGAGACTGTCTTGCTGGTGCATTCTGATTGTGACAGCAACTTCATCCGCATGTTGAACTTTCTGATCTTTCTTGGTCTTCTTCACAAGGTCAAGGTCCGAATACGCATTTTTGTACTCTTGTGTGTACTTTCCATGACAGATCTGGATATTCTTCCCCTTCTTTTTGGTTACATGTGCAAGTGCCTTAGTTGCATTCCAGCTCCCAAAAGTCTTGTCATTTGATAAGAAGAAATTGAGTTTTGTTAATTAAATTACTTTGGTAAAGAAAGAGAACATGCAACAACACTCACAAGTTTGCAATGGTGGCATCTCCACCTCTTCTGCCCAGAGGTTGGATCATTATATTTTTCAATCATGGGAGAATCCCAAACTTCACTAAAAGTTGGACATGGTGGGTTGTCACGAAGATCACATTGTGCCACATCACCTGTATTTTCATTATTTGGTTCCATTGTCTTCACAAAAGGTAACAATCAGCAAGTCAGTCAATCTTTTTTCATTCATAATATAAACATAGATGTACAATAACAACTTACTGTGGATGGCAACAGTGCTATTGTATAAAGTGCTATATTTGTTTGAATTATGATAGAAAAAAATGAAACAAATTGTGTCAGTGAAAAAAGTACTAACAAGAAAGCATATTGACGATAGGCATGAGAATGGTGTAGGGAATCAATGCAATCATCTCTCGTTGGCAACAGAAATACGTCTTCCACGAGGAATGACAACAAAGAATGATGATGGGGAGGAGTGGACCGCTCATTGCGGGCAAGCCGCCGGCGGCGTTGTAGTACGCTCCGGAGTTCTCCTTGGCGGCTGCGTTGGCGACGGCGTGGTAGGCGGCCCCGCGTTTGAGAGCGCGGACGTAGGCGTCGCGGTTGGGGTGGTTGCTCTGCTGGGCCAGCACCATGGGAATGCGGCCTAGGTCCCTGCACTTGTGGTGAGTTTTCATCCGTATCCCATTATTGTGCGTTGTGGGCTGTGGACTGTGGGCTGTGGCTGTGGCTGTGGTGTCGTCATCGTCGTGGTTGGTTCGTTGCAGGCGTTCTTCGTTCTCCGACACATTTCTTCCTCTTTGGCATATATTACATATTCCATCGTTGATCTTGCACTACTCGTCTCGTTTTGATGAAGAACGACAAGCAGAAGATCCCATCATTGAAACATCTCGACCACGATGAAATGAACACCTTCCGCCAAATCGCGAGGACGATCAGATAAAATAAAAAAGAATTCTCTAAGAATTCTCTCCAATTCATCCACCCAACCACCATGGGGACCACGTCCGGCGAATGGCTCGCCGAGGGAGCCAACCTCGTCCTCTGCGTCGAAACCGCCAACGACCCTCCCGCAACACCCACACCTACACCCACACCGCCGATAGAGGCCGATCGACCAGTTGACCCCACCGCGCATCCTTCCCCGCCCACGCTCGTGCCCACGCCCACCTCCACTCGACCTCGCGAGCGGACTGACCCCCCTTTTTCCCTTGGAGACACCTCCGTCGACCTCCTCGTTGAACTCGTCGCGGCCACGCTGCCTCCGCGACTCGCATCCGGGACAGAATTCCTGGGGGTGCACTGCACCGCACACTGTGTTCTCGCGCCGCTTCCGTCGGGGAGGCAGCGGCGCGAGAGGCGGCTTCATCGCACGAAATCCGTGGGCGTGGGCTCGGCCGTGGGTGTGGGCGGGAGTGGCCACCGCGACGAGGGAGGAAAGGCATCGGGCCACGACGAGGAGGACGAGGAGGATGAGTGCTGCGTGATCTTCATGGTGGACGACGGGGCGTTCTTCTCGTTTCGCACGACGATTCGGGAATTGGCCGGTGCCTCGTCATCCTTATCGTTGTCGTGGAGTTCGTCGGATGGGAATGCCTTCCCCGCGGGAGACGAGCGGACGAGCGGCGGCCTCCGGTTTGACGTGTTCCTCAAGCCGATGGACACGCTTTCCTCCGTGTCGCGATACATCGCCGCGGCGACGGCAGACGAGAAAAAGGCCGCCGCCGTCGTCTCTTCGTGCGAGGCGTCGATGGCGGGGTATCGTCTCGTCGGTTCCGCGTTCGTGACCCCGGAGGAGATTTTGAAACGGTGCGACGAAGAGAGATTCAAATGGGAGTTGGACGGCGACCTGCGATGGCGGCAGCAGGCGGCCGGGTCTCCCTTTTCGATGGGCCATGTTGGCGACGGCGGCGAACGTTCTGGCGGCGGCAGACTCGCGTTGCGATTGCAGTTGGCGTCGCAGGGCGACCTGACCTTTTTGAATTCCCTTTCCGACGGAGACCCCTCCTCGAATGACGCGGACGCCCAACGCGCCGCGTGGCAATCCTGCCTCGCCCGGTCAAACGGCACGTCCCCCGACGATCTCTTCCGGTCGGCGCCGCTCCTCACGGAAGTGGACGAAAACGTCATGACCGTCCACTCGTCGATCCGGGCTCTGGCCCACATGGCGCCGATCGCGCAGGAATCGGTGCGGTATCTCTTCTCCGGGGACAAGGAGCCGCGCGTGCTGGTGAAGCCCCATCCCGACCCGGCAAGACCCGACGCCACGACCTTCCTCACAGAGGCGGAGCTGCGCCGCGAATGCTACCGGCCCTCGACGCATTGGATCCGCGCCGGGAGCGGCTCGCTCGGAAAGGTCTACTTGGAGATACTCCGCTGTCGGGGGCTCCCGAACGTGGTGACGGACGACGCGATGGACAGAGCGACAGACGGGGCGACGGACGGGGCGAAGTGGACGCTGCCGGAGTTGCTCACGGGAGAGGACGGGTGGGACCTCATGCCGCCGGAGAAGGAGCGCTCGTTGCACTCCTCATTTCTCTGTGGGGTGGTGGAGCGTCTAAAAGACGACGCGTTGCTTCCCTGTGGCGAGTTGAGCTGCTGGAGCATTTGCTGTTGCTGGCGTTGGAAGCGCGCGGCGGTGGAGTGTCCTTACACGGATGCCTCTTACGACGTCGACGACAAGGGAAGCGCGGCCAACGCCGCCACTGCCAAAAACAAAACAATATACGCAGGGGGCTTGTCCAAAGCGCGGGCCAGGCGCATCGCGCAAGAATAGGCGGCGACGACCCTGGGAGGCGGCGGAGCAGCAGGAGGAGGACATGACAGAGGGGCCTACCGATGGCAGACGCGTCCAACGCGAAAACGACCGCGGGGAGACGACGAAGGGGGAGACCACGACAACGACGCGGCAAAACAGGCTGCGGAGGAGGACAATCCCGACAATCAATCGTTGTTCCTGCACGGACTGCACAGAGACCCTGGCATGACGCTGACAGTGGACGTCTTGATGGATGCCTTTCGGCCCTTTGGATGCATGGCGGTCAGATTTCCAAAACCGAAAATGAAGACACCGCCGCCGAGTTACGCCTTTTTGGATGTTACATCTCACGAGGAGGCATCGCAGTGTCTTGCCGACTTGAAGGGCGAGGCCGTCATTCGAAACATCATGCTCACTCTCAAATGGAGTTTCAGTCCCAACGCTGCCAAATGATCCTTCTCCAACCATCATGGTGGTGCCAACCAACAGCCCTTTCCGACAGCCGCAGGAGGAGGAAGCATGATCCCACCGCCACCGCCACCGCCATCGTCACCCAAACAAAGAAATCGCATCACCGAAGCAGCGGATTCCATCACGCTCTTCCTTCGACTTCCACCCTCGTTGGAGTCGTCGTCCTATCCCAAGGAATTGGAAACCATGCGGATCTTGGCGCAAGCCGCCATGGAAGACGAACTCAACACCGGCGTACCGACAGACTCTGCCGACAGGATCACAGCTGAGAAGGAACCGGCCCTGCGAGTCACAGTGTGACAACCAAACGATGAGATGAATTACGGATTTTTGAATTTTGCGAGTCACGCCGCGGCGTTGACGACGCTGGTGGCGTTGACGGGTCAGGTTTGGAGGTGGGCGAGTTGTTGCTTGGGTTGGGCAAGGGAGTACATGCTGTCCGGGGTGGGCTGCGAGGCAGGGAAGAAGTTAGACCCGCTGGTCGAGCCTGGAGAGAGTTGAGCGGAACTCATGGTGCTGCTGCGGTGAAAGTCGTGCTAAACGTCGACGTCGAGTCCTGACCACGGGGTACTGGCCCAGTCAAAAAGTCGCACTGTGCTCTCTCCCTCCACCAGTCAAGGCGGCCATGGACCGATTCCAAAAGTATTATCCTGGCAAACATCCACTGGTTCGGCCAAGCGACCTTTCCTCCTGTCAAAGGCTCTTCCAAAGTGCAACGACACCATCTCAGCGTCACCACCTATCAAATGTGCATCCTTGTCCTCTTCAACCATCGCAACGTTCTCACCCTTGCACAAATATGAAATGAAACCAACATCCCCAAAGCTTTGAACACACCGCCGCAAACAACACCATGGCAATCCGACTGCCCACAAAATCTGTCTTGGCCACCTCCCCCAACAACATGGTGTCATCCCATTGAGCCTATAAATACTTACAGTAACAGCTATACAATCATGCTCATTTCAAATATTTTTGATGCAGAAATTTGTTTGCAGTTGTGAGATGACGAGGAGCAGGGAGCAAGCAGTGAGGTCAAAAAGTAGAGATTCTTAAAAATAAAATAAGCGGTAAGTTTTTTAGTATACCTATACATACATACAAAAATTCCTATTCAAAAATGTATCAGATATGATTTCTGGGGAACCATTTTGGTTCCTGTTTTCAGGTTTCTGTGGAAATTTGGTTTCCCAGGAATATGATTTCTGTCCGAAAAAAGGGAGTTTCCTGGTTTCTGACAGAAACGGGGAATTTCTGATGGTAACATACAACCTAGGAAAAAATAAAATGATATATCCCTCTGGTTCATATCCTATTCTATAAAATAAAAAATGAATAAAAATGTAATATTCGAACTATGCAAGAAAAGAGGAAGTTGAGAAATGTTTCCTTCTCGGACTATCCGGAGCGTTGCCTCTCAATGCAGCCTCATTTCTCATTTAACATCAGCTAATGAAGGTATCAATATTATTGCAATCATCCGTTAGAGTTTCCAAATACACTACAGTTTTTAATCTGGTCGACCAATCCAGGAACGACTTGAAAAAAAACACAAAAACCAGTGTGTATGGTACAATCATGTTGTACTTCCTCTTACAAAATTCCAAGCTTTGATTCTGTCAACAAAAAATGGTCTAGATCATTTGTGAGGTATAGTAGAAGAAATTAACCAAGAGAAAGCATCACACCGGCAACGCCACCAACTCCATTGCCATATACCAAGCTCCCGATTTCCACCCGTTGAATATATCAATAGCAATCATGTCAGATTCCCTCCGTCACCGAGTTACCCTCACCCTTATCCTCTTCCTCTCCTTCATCGCATTCGCCTCGTATCACAAGGGCACCGGAAGTACCGCTTGGCTCCAATGGACGACTCTCGTCATCATGCTCGCGTTTGGATATGTCTTCGACAAAGCGTTTACGAACTCGAGCATGTTTGTCTTTGACCCAGATGCAGACAACTGGAGGAGGAAAACCGAGGCTCTGAGCCGCTAGGTTGGACTTTCTAGTCTTCCTCGTGGGGGGGCTAATGGAATAATGATATCAGTTTGTCATTTTTGCGGGTGCGGGAAGGGGCGTGGCGGGCATTTTATCGCAGTCGACAGTTGATTTTAGAATTTGAGGGGGAAATATTGCGTTGAAGGTGATATGGGGAGTGTTCTGC
Source organism: Conticribra weissflogii (assembly GCA_036940025.1). Lineage (NCBI taxonomy): Eukaryota > Bacillariophyta > Thalassiosirophyceae > Thalassiosirales > Thalassiosiraceae > Conticribra > Conticribra weissflogii. The sequence continues at coordinate 7,969 of JALLPE010000120.1, forward strand.
GGAAGATCGAATGTTTCGTCGACATAAAATAATCGCGACCATCACTTCTGTTGGTAATGACGTGAGCAACACTCGTGAATTCTGTCTTCGGGAAGCTTTGTTTTACGGCGTAAGGAAATGGACTCTGTTTATTTAATCTTCTGATCATGTTCTAAATGTAAGACAATTAATTGATTTTGAAAAAATATCGGGATAGAATGTTGTTATTTTAATTCATCGTCTTGTTTTCTTCCGTCTAAATTGCAATAAATCCAATCTTCACCACCAATATGCAGAGAGCGGCGTTTTATTTAGGGGCGCAACATTCTTTTTATGAAGAAGAAATAGGTTTTTCGTGGTTTTGAATGTCAACAATAGCTGACACCTAGGGGAATCTTCATCGGTATACTAGGTTGTTTCGTAGATAATGGTAAGCATACTTTTTTCACATCGTTCAAGATATTATGCTCGACACCTCATGCAGGGATCCATGTTGAGTTTGGGCTATCTCCAAATTCGCCTGTACTGAAAGATCACAAGAATGCTAAAATCGAAGACTGGCTTTATGTAACAGGATACAGGAGCTTAGAAATACTATCTTAATACCATGACAGCAATCACACAGGACGTGCAATACGCTCGTCAATAGCAGCCATTGCATCCAAAACAACTCGAACTTCACCGAGCATTCTCATGACCTCTTGTCTCAATTCATCCACCCCCATTCCTTCTTTGATGCTGAGAACGATGTAATAAGGCTCGTCACCGGCGTTATCTACCGCAACACCACGATGCTGGGCCCGCTCCATTTGCTCCGCCTTCAAGATGTCTTTCAACCTTTCTTCTGCCCCGTCTATGATTCCAAGGTCAGCCTTGGAAACGACATCAATCCATGGTCGACGAGGAAAGCGTGCTCGCACCTACATATTGAAAGTCGGCATGGCATTTGAATTTTTTGTACCTATCATCAAACTTAGAAAGTTAGTGAATCAACAAACTTTGCTCACCTCCCTCCGCAAAATCAACTGATCTTCGACACTCGAACAACGATCCCCTGCCCCGCCGCTCAAATCCATCACATACATGACTGCCGTAGGCAAATGTGCCATTGCAGCCAAAGTCAATTCCTCCATTTCATTCCTCGTATCACCAGCATCGCGGCGCAATAAACCCGGAGAATCCATGATTTGGCAAAGCTGAGAGATAGGGAAAGATTTTTTAGATATTGGTGTCTGGATTGCCCTTTCGATTTTCAAGTCGGTAGTTTCGTCATCTTCATCGTATTCTCCAAATCCCTCGGCGTTGTAATTGTTGTTGTTTTCTTCTTCCTGCCATTCGTCGTCATCATCATTATCATCTACGCCTCCCCGCGAAAACTCCTCCAACAACTCCTTCTCTTTCATCCGCCTAGTCTTGACGCCCAACCTCATCAAATTCTCTTGCACAAGTTGCTTCTCGCTCGGAATGCTCACGCCGGCAACATTACCGACGGCCACGTCCTGATCTGACTCCCAAAAGACTTGTACGTGACCTAAAGTCATCCCGCGGGTGGTGAAAGGGTAATTGTTGACCTCCGGGGTGCCACTGCTGATTGCGCGGACGATGGATGATTTTCCTGTTGGATTATTTGAATGTTTTCAGTGTTTGTTGTGGTGTTTTAGTGGCTTGAGTGAATAGAAAATGGTAATGAATCATCAAATAACAAATCTGAAATACCATAAAACATCATCCAGTGCATTATTACCATCTTGAAACTGAAATAGAACACCGAAGATTAAATCAAAGCGATTCGACGTTCAGAACTCACCGACATTGGGTGCTCCAACCAACACTACCGCCGGGCAATCCAACCTCACGATGGGAACATTTCTCAAACTCGTTTGCAGCTCCATAACTCCACTCCAAGGTCTCTCGATCAAATCCAAAAAAACTTGTCCCATAACCTCCTTTGCCTCCTCGGTACATTCGTAAGCCTCCCTCGCCGTCTCCGTGCTCTTAATTTTGGATATCCAATCCTTGCCGAGCTGCAACAACTCCTTCCTCCCCTCGTGAATGTCATCCAGCAACGTGTACAAAGTCAACCCATCCTTCTTCTGACGACTTTGAACCGTCAATTCCATAACCACCTTCTCGAATGGGTGCATGATGCGAAACTCCCTTCGATACGTTTGCACGGTGTTTTTTAAAGGAAGACATAATTTTTGACAGAGAGAGTCGATGGTCTGCGCCCCCCGTTTTTGGGCCCGGCGACGAATGTTGGCGATGGAGGTGTCGTCTTTGATTTCGTTGTAGGTTTGGCGTCGGGCGCGGGAGAGGATTTCGTTGGTGGGCTGAAGGGGTGGGAGGAGGCGAAGACGGCCCGTGTTGCTTTTCGGTTTGGAGGGGGATGAAGTTTTGTTGTGGTTTTTGGTTTCATTTTGATTAATGCTGTTGTTTTCGTTGTTGTTTGTCGCTTGCTTTTTTGAATTGCTTTTATCATTGCCGTTGCGGTTTGCTGATTGTGCAGATAATGTAGAAGTCGACGTCGTCGAGGATGCTCGTCTCTTTTTGTTGTCGCCGCCGGGTTTGGATTTGCCGCTGGTACTACGTTTGGAGTTTGCCATGTGAAGAGCGAACGAAGATGATTCTGGCGGGTTGCAACTCAGAAATGATAATGGCGACGAAACATGATTGTGATTGTTCTGAGTGTTCGAAGAAAGAGCAAAGGTGGAAAAGTGACTAAAAGCCACTCTGGTCGATCTCGATAACGAAGCAGATCTCGAAGCAGATGATTTTGCGATGGCAACCAAGTTCATTGCGGATGAAATTGCCATGATGAATTTCGCGGCCAATGAGCCGATCATTATTCAAGAAACTGCGTTGGAATTTAGCGCAGATAATAGTTTTTGGTGGGTGGAAAAGTTTCGAGAAGTTGACGTTGTTGTGTATCGTAAACTGTTTCGTCTCTACTAAAAGATGATTTCGTAATAAATAGTTGTCAACATTTCATTTTTTGTCTCATATTTGTCATTCAAAGCACCTTGTGCGGCTGTGATTAGCGGAGTTAGCGGAAGGCCAGACAAGGAAAAATCCTTTTGAACATAATATAAAAAATAAAAATATAGAGATTATTTTGTATCGTACTCGAAACCACTCCACTACCTTTTATGATAGTAGTATTTTGACATTGTTGTACTATTACAATTTTTTTAATGTCATGAGAAGTGATTGTACTACCACCATACAACGATGTATTCTCTCGGGATTTTCTGTTGACAACAAAATCTCCGCACACACTCAAATTATCGTACTGTCAGCGTAAAATTCCTCCAGGAACAAAAGCCGACTCTAACTTGGAAACAGATCCAATGGCCATCATTATGAACCGCCCCTCTCTCCCATACCGACGATAGCAATCTCTCTCCACTTCTCTGTAGGAGCATCCTCTCTATTGCTGACTTCTTGCTCTTCCGGTTCCGGCACAATTGTCGATTATGATGCCTACTTCGATCGTCGTCACCTGTCCGTCAATTTTATTACTTCTATTCTCCTTTGTAAGATCCGGCACCTCGTTCCAATCATCAGTGTCACCGATACAACTTCATTCCATTCCAAAATCAAGGATAGCAAAAAATCCTAATGATGGTTACTCCATCGAGACCAAAAAGATATTATCATCAATCTCAAAACAAAACACGAGGCTCCATGATGACAAGTCCAAGACGAAACTATCTGCCATGCCATTCTTCCAATGGTTTCTAAAAAAAGAGGACCCTTCGGAAGGAGACTTGAACGAACTCACGATCCGAGAACTAAACAGTATTTCTTCCAAAAACGACAACCAACAAGGTCTCGATACCATGCAACGCACGGCCAAAATGATGCAAAATCACCGCCGTTCCCAGGAAGCCTCCGAAAGAACGATGGCAATCATGGAAGAATTGTCATCTACCCTCGTCGTCGGTAAGAGCAAAGCCGGGGCCGGTTCCACTGGGGGGATTGCCGGAATAGCCGGGTTGGCGTCCGGAGATCAGCGAAAAGGTGGGGTGCAGGTCACCTTTGATGGGCAACGTCGTCCAGTGAGCGTGGCCGTGGATCCGAATTTCCTTTTTTCGACTTCGTCTTCCACTGGGGAATCAGAAGGAGTGATTTCTATCGAGGACTTGAATGCTGCAATCACCGATGCCATGTTGCATGGCTATGAATTGAGTGGGAAGGTGATGGAAGAGAAGATGACTGGTTTGTATGAACAGCTTGGTTTGCCCAAGGATCCTCCTTCGTTATCAAACAAGTGAGGGGGTGATTAATCAAATCTTTTTCATTCTTATTGTTGCGTCTGAATTTATCATGTTGTTACAAGGGTTGAATTGCGCAAAATTGTTGTTTCTTTGAATTCTCAAGTCGTATTCGAGGTACAATAAAGCTACAAATCTATTATCTTCCGATATTGGATTACATTTTTTAGGTGTCACCGAAAGTGCTAGTGCATTAGTATGATTGCTGTGATATTTAGTGCCGTCTTTTAGAGTGCCAGTTGCCTTACTCGCAATATATATTACGAACATGGGATGATACCAGCAGAGACAGATTAAATCACGCAACAGGTTTGATCCAGAATGTTGTGATGAATACAAACCTTTCCAAACAAACTATATCGAAGACAACACACCACTGTGCAAGATTCAAAGTAAATGAGCCTCATTGTGTTTGGAAAGTCAATTGTGTAGTCTATTGAAAAGGGTGGTAAGTTGGTTTGACTTGTACATACCCTTTATTATTTCAATAAAAACATTTCAAGACTGTGAATTAGATTTTATATCTTCAACAGTGATCAATTATTAATGATGCAATTTTATTTTGTTGTCTTTTATAATGATCTTGATGCTGACCTAGATGACAAACAAATCAACATGAAAGGCCAAATTATTTATGTTCAGGTTTCCCAAATACATATCTTGTTATTTAGACAGAGTGAATCTTTCTAGAATGTTGTCCAATCCAAAACTGCACAGATTCAAAGTAAACAAGCCTCATTGTGTTTGGAAAGTCAATTGTATAGTTGCTTGAAAAGGGTGGCAGGTTGGTTTGACTTGTACATACCCTGTATTATTCCAATAAAAACATTTCAAGACTGTGAATTAGATATTATATCTTCAACAGTGATCAATTCTCAAAATGATGCATTTTTAATTTGTTGGCTTTAGTAATGATCTTGATGCTGACCTGGATGACAAACAAATCAGCATGAAATGCCAAATTATTCATGTTCAGGTGTCCCAAATGCATATTTTGTTATTTGATCATGTTTTCTTTACTGGTTTGTCCTTTGATTGCTTTTATACATGATGAATTCCTCACCTATTTCATGCTGGTATATTGGTGATTGCATTCAGGTGCTGGTGATGCTGGTTCGTATCAAAAACTTGTGAGATATTGAAAAGTAGGAAGTAATGAGTGAAACATATGATTCCCAATAACAGAAATATTCAGCAAATGGGTATGGGCTAAGTGGCCCATTTGTTTGCCACATAAAACATGAAGTACGTGCAGTTTATTACAGTCCATCAGTTTTTGGACCCACACACCATTGGATGACACCTAGTACATTGGCCATCTGTTTGATGAAAAAGTTGAATAATCATTTTTTGCACATGATCATTGTAATTTTCAAATCATGTTTCTAAGAGAGTACACAACCTCCTTGGAAGATATAACACATATTTTAGTAGCAAAAGGACTCTGTTATCAGAATGAAGAATAAAGCAGGGACTTCAGGGTGTTTGAGTTGAGGGAATGACGTAAATCAAATTTTAATCCTTGACAATGAACTTTTTTTTTGAAAAGTTGAGAAATTGATAGAAGGGGTATCTTGTACAGGAATAAGCAAGACGTAAAATGTAGTATCCCACTGCACCTCTCCAGATTTTGGGATCATCTCTGCTGCATCTTGTCAGGAGTAACACCCATCAATCCTCCTCCAGACTTTTACCTTTTCTTTAAAACTATCATCACAATCATGTGTAACGTAATAGTACTGGCAATCACAGCAAATAACTAAAAATTCAGGTCAAACAATAATTTGTGAATAGGTTGCAGGAGTCCTATATAGAGATACAGCGAAGGAAAGTTGTGTGTCTAATAGGAAGTACCAAATATTTTAATTTAGCAAAAGTCATTTTATGCATTCACATGGTTAATTTTCTTTCGATTACACTTAGTTTCTTAATTTATGGTTACAAGAGGGTGGTAACAGTTGTTGTGTTTGGCTTTAAACTGTCCTCCCTTTGGACAATGATTATTATTCTTCAAAGTTGAAGATTTCCTGCATTGATCGAAAACGCCAACAAGGCCAAAGTGGTCTTGGACTCCATTTATGCATTATTTGATTATGTGAAAATCCAATGAATAAACTGTTAAAAAAGTACGTCATTTTACAAACAAAACATGAATGCCATAGAAAATTGTTCGTGAAATTAAATCTCACAGCACAGCAAGTATTTCTTTCCACGATTCATTGTTTACATCACTCAAAGAAACAAAAGTGTCGACGATTTTTTTCCTCCTCGAGCCTTCGACACCGCTTCATCAAACTCATCTGTCTCGGCATTGCAAAGGGCATTTTCATCTTCATCACAACACTCATTGGCACTTTGGGTTAACCCGCTCGTCCACTGTTCCATCTGTTTTGCCAGCCATGCAGTAGTTCCCTGCATCGCTTCCACGGTATCCTTTGTTCTCTTCGCCACCTCCATCGATAAGTTTCCGGAGGCGATGTGATAGATGCATCGGTCAATTACAAATTCTTTCATGGTCTGTTGACCTGTGTAGTCAAAGAGCGGAATGGCCAGAAATCCGAGGATTTGTTCCAAATCCCACTTGGGATTGGCCGTTGGGGAGACCAATCCTATCACCTCTCGTTGTCCCCAAAACTGGCGGTTTAACACGTCGATTTCTTCGTCGGAATCTATGATGGATCCGCCCTGAACTCCTCCGGAAGCACCCACGCATCGAACGGCTGTTTGGCTTTGGAAACTGGAGGGAAGATCGTCTTCTTGAACGATTCCCTCCAAGAGTATTTGAAAATGGTAAATCGTTTCCGGCATGACGCCGCGTAGTGTACGTGATGAGGCATATGCATCCCGTTTGGGAGTGCAATAGACAAGGGCCAACCTTGTTCGATGTCCTTTGTCGTTACGTTTTCCAAGAGGAGAATCGCGGTCGGGTTCATTCGAGCCGGGGTAGATCGGTCGGTCCAAAACTTGGGCTAGTAGTGTTCGTCGCAATCCTTCGGGATCGTTGGAAAGGACCGAGGATCCTTCTTTCTTCTTTTTCTTCTTCTTCTTCGTAGTCGTCTTCTTATCTTTGCCGGGAGTTTTCCCCGCATCCCGGTCAACGTATTTGTAGTAAAAACCCGGTATCGGCAGAGGTGTCAAATGCGTGCCATTTGTTTCCCAGCTGGTTGTGGTCTTGACGTCGGATAAGAAGCAGACGTCTTTGTAACATCCTAAGGAAGTAACGCCATTTTCTCCATTCTGCCCTCCCGCATCGCTGTCAGTCAAAAGTCCAAAGGATCGAACCACCGCTCGAACAAATTCGAACAAAGTAGTGGTACCCCGAACGACCAGAGTCCTATCCACGGTAACTTGATGCTTCTCGTTCTGATACCACGTCACAATGTCCATTTCGGAGTCCGGTTGATAAAACGGTTCCGAACGCTCGCATTTGATATACATTTGAAGGTAGGTGGGTGGTCTCTTTCTCCGCGGCTGACGAGGCGTGCCCCGCCCGTCACCGCTTCCACCGCAACACGAACTCCGATTCGAATCCTTCGGTGGCGGATAAAATAGGACGCTCTCGCGAGAAGGAATGGGAGGCAACATGCCCGTGGTGGAGAAGGTTTGATATTCGAAAAATGCCGTGGCGAGGGAGTTGTCGTCGTCGGTGTTGTCGTGTTTGGAATCGTCGTCGGAATCGTCGTCGTCGGAATAGTCGTCGTCGGTTTGATTTCCCTTGGAGATGGAGTTTTTCTTTTCCAATCCCTTTTGGCTGACGTTGCAAAAACTGGAATCGTCCGTGGAGTTTCCGACCAAACTTTTGTTGGGAGCGTGACGCGGAGATTTGAAGAATGGCAATGGCGTCGGAGGCGGGGAATGTATCGACGCAAATGTGTAGTGTCGAGGCTGTTCCATCGATGTGGGTGGGGCGTCAGGAATCGATGGTGTCGAAGTTTGAACGTCGGCATTGCTTGATGTTTGTTGCGATATGGTCTTGGAGGTGTTGCTGTGCAGTGGTGTCGGCAATGCTTCGAAAGTTTTGGGCGTTATCGGAACATCTTTCGCGTTATTGTCACTGCCGCCGCTGGCATCGGCGTTGTTGTTATATGATACTGCGGTTTCGTCGGGCGGGGAATCCGAATGCGTGGTTTCATTGGTTGTGGCCGAGACCGGCGTGGCCGTCGTCGTCGCAATTACCGGAGTGCTGGCATTCGCGGATGTCGCAAAACTTCCTCGCGTCGCCGCGTTCGTATGTTGCGCCCGTGGCGTCGACCGGCCGTTCGACTCATCCTTCTCCCGAGCCGGCGTCGTCGGCACCGTTTCGGAATGAAAAGGTCGAGTTGTGCGGACGTGCGGCGAAGGGGGCGGTATCTCCACCGAAAGGCCGCGTCTATTTTCGGCAAAGGGTCTACTGCCTCTGATTTCGTTGACGACGGGAATCGGAGGTGGGAGATGATTGTTAGTATTATTCTGGTAATGATTCGGAAGCTGCGACGGGGGAGGGAACATGGGTCCTCCTGGACAATGGAATGGAGGCAAGTGATCGTCTGCGTATAGCGTCCCTCTGTCGTTGGCGAAGGTCCCCCTGTAACTTGCGTTGTTGTTGTTATTGTCGCTGTTGCAATTGTGGTAACTATCGAGAGAGGTTTGGCGTGATATCGGCATCCGACGAGACGATGAATTGTTGGCGTAATTACCGTCATCGTAGGTTGTGCAGTGGTTGTAGTTCCCCTGTGGAATCATCTTCCGAGAGATAGAAACATCGCCGCCATCATTTTGAGTGCGTCGTACTTCATCCCCTCCCCATCCCCTGGCACCGCCATTACGATCGCCTCTTCGCCTATTACCAGTTCCACTACCGCCGGCGCCACTGAAACCGAAGTCACCAAACTCATCGGCACACTCTCTATTCAACAAAGGCCCGAATACCCGATCCACGTACCGAATCAATCCGTAACTGGCGTGTTCGTTCGGCTCCGGGAACATGGGCAGATAGGACATGTTCCTCCGCAGGGACATCCAGTAATTCCTGCGAGACGAATAATTTGGCAAGATACGATGGAGCGATTCTCGCGTAGAGGAGGAGTAGTTGGAGGAGTGATTGTTCGATTGGTGAGTGGTCACGAGCATTTGAGAGATTTTCATGAATTTCCGTTCGGCGTCGTCGGAGGAGGGAGGTGCTGATGGCGTGGATGTCTGTGCCATGGAAGTGGTTGCAGTATTGTCATTGTAACGATTGTGACTTGCAGCAGTCGCCTCGGCGTGGTTTTGTTGCATCGGATAATTGATGTCCCTGATGTTGTTGTGATCGTGGTTGTGATCGAGGTTATGATTGTGGTCGTATTTGATGCTGTGGACGCTAATGTCCTTGCTATTACCGTAATCACAGTCCGCCGTTCCCCTCAGAGTTCGGTACACCGAATTGACATTGGAAGCTCTCACGGTCGATTCCTCTTCTCTGGATTGATAGGAATCTTGCCTCAAATGTGGCGACGGCGAAAGCGCTCGTATCGGAACGAGGGTGGCGCTCTGGACGAAGTCGTTGGGAGGATGATGACTCGCCTCGGAATAATGAGAAGACGATCGGACGGTCGACGCCAAGGAAGGCGACTGAGAGATGGAGTGTCCCGACGACGACAATGGCGCCGGCGGTGCCACGTCAGGGGTACCGGCGCTGGACGAATAATTACTGTAATTATTATAATGGTTGTCGCAGTGGTCGTGGCCGCCGCCGTTGCCGTTGCCGTTGCCGTTGTGGAACTGCGGTTGGAAGCTCGAGCTTCGAACGTATTTCCCCGCTCGGAGACAAGATTTCAATAAATGTCCGTTGGCGTGCCCCGGCGACGCGGCCGGGGCGGATCCCGATCGAGGCGTGGATGGGACGCTGTGGGAATGGCCGTACGATCGAGGCGTGCATTGCAAGGATGGCCCGCTCATCGTTTGCGATCCAACGAATATACGGGTATTGCCAGCGTGCGGATTTCCCCTTGTTTAATTTTTTGCTTTTTGTGTATTCGGAAGGGCGATGATGATGATGATGATGATGATGATGATTGTTGTTGTCGTGTCGGGCGGAAGTGGAAATGAGGCGCCTTGCAATCGTTCTCATTCATTCCCGACGACAGACCTGCAGAGGAGAGATGATTGATATGCGCGACGAGTCGTCGTGATCTTTGTCGGGAGCCGCAGTGAGCAGGGTAGCCGTGCAATGTTTTTCATGGAGCGCCGACTGCCTGCGATCGACGATGGCATATTTTTAACCATTGTTCTTATCGGATGGATGCCTTGCTCGCTTATTCGTTTCGTTCATCCGTAGTCTAACCGAGAGAAATTGCACATTCAATGAGCATGTAATTCATCGCCACTGGTGTGAGAACTTCATAAGAAATCCAAATAGTTCAATAATTATCTTACCTTCGAACAATAGTAGGCCAAAATTTGTAGTTTTGGTTCGACTACAAATAGGCCAATTTTGGCGGATATGCCTTTCGTCGACCAACGACTTGTCAACGGCAACAACATCACGCCAAAAGCTGAGAATGTGAGCAATAGTATCATGCTCCCTGTCACTTTTTATGTAGATATTCAAACCTGCTTTTCCACATTGAAATTGGTACCGTTGAGGAGTGATGAGTTCGCATACGACGATGACTTTTTGCGACTGCCGACAAAAAATGGGGACTCTTCTAAGGATGGCGAAGATTTTTTAGCGATTTGTTTTTTCAGTCATAGATGGTTGACATGATTATAATAATAAAATATCAGAAATTCAGGCTAATTAGGCGACACTTCCAAGTCCCTGCTTGTGACTTCTGACGCAGTTTGTTGATTGCAGAGGATTCAGTATTCATCCAAAAGATTGCCAACGAAATGCTGTCAATCTAAAGTTCATCCAACCATTTCAGTTTTGGAAGGATCAACATCCTAGTGACTATCAACTCCAATGCCATGAGTTTACCATCACTGTCCTAAAAACCAATAATGATGACAAGCACCATGTTGACCTTCATTCACCCAACCAGCCCAACCAGACATTCTTCATGCTTGCTTATAATGTAAGTGTTGAACAACCTGGTCCCCCCAACCAATATGTCTGGAATGACATTCATCCTACAACTGCTGCTGGAACTACAAACAATATGAAACATGAATCTTGCTGAAGATGCAGAGGAGAAGGGTTGTGAGCCTGCGGAGGATGGCATTTGACAGTAACAATAATGTTGAGTCATGTGATGAAGAAGTTGACACTGCTGACCAGACCAAGACATGACAACCAACGCAGGTAATCCCTCAAGTGATGGCCATTGGAGTTGGTAAAAATTCATGGACCACCACTGATGCCATGGGATCAGCAGCAAAAACAAACCCTGTACTCCAGAAAGCTCCATTAAACATAATAATATTGGCACTCATTGATTTCTTTGATTATTTCATGCTGTGGCAATTTTGTACTGTACATGTTGTTCCTGTTACTTCCAAGGCTCTTGAAAAAAGGAGTGGTGAAAAGTGAATAGGGATTTGGTTCTGGATGAGCCTGTCCCCCAAAAAAATTCACCCAAGATTTCTTTTGTTCTGATGGAAAAGGTGTCAATAAGAAGAAGTGCAATGATGTTTGGCATGCTCCCAATTGTGGTAAGTACATATCTGGCAAAATCCTTACTAATCTCTAGCTTTGCAATGATCTTCCCCAATGCCTTGTGATAGGTCATGAATGATTTGGCCGCCATGGAGGCATTTAACAAGCACATAGAAGATAAGTTTGATCCTTCATGGCATAGTTGTCTGGATGAGTCAACAGTGGCATTTCTCAATGAGCACTGCCCAACCTGGGTGAGTGTAAGGAGAAAGCCTCATCCTTTTAGAAATGAATATCATACCATTGCATGCTGCCTCTCAAAGATTTTTCCACAATGGCATTGGTGGAAACGCCCCCCTACAATGTGCAGAACCCCCAAAGCTGCAAGCTGGTGCAAAATAAACCATCTAGAATGACCCATCTCCCTATCCATGCCACTGCCTCTGCCAGTTAATGAAGAACAGAGGTGTTTGGAATGACAGTGAATTCTCTTGGTTGTAACTCAATACTCCAAGGTCAGGTGCAAAAATTGATCTGTTCTTAGTGCCATGGACAAAATTTGACAGAAGTTGGGATGGATGAATGAGGGAAGGATTCTGTTTTTTGAATTGTGAACCATTCCAATAAGTTTGTAGATTGAAGTAATGTGATTATGTGATATTTTGAAGGGAATCAAGACTGTGTAGTTTCTAATAATTTAATTGCAAGATTTGAGAAAGAACACGTTCTGCTAGATTTTCTGATTTCCAACCCTTTATGACCTCAAATGACCCAGTACCATCAAAATCTAGAGTACTTTTTAAATCAAAGAAGGATGTTTATTTTCATTATTGGTAGAAAAATGAGGTTTTGCTGTTCAGCTGAAGTTCACCACTGATTAGCAGTAAAATGAAAAATTGATTTGATTTTCACAAAGGTAGTTAGTGAGAGACAGATCAGTAATATTGGGGCAAAATGAGTATATCATCTTTTTCCAGTGTATCTTTATTAACATTTTACATGTCTACATTAAGTATAAGTCCTGACGGTCAATAAGATATAAAGTGCTCATTTCACTGCTAATTATTGGCAGTATCAGCAGTCAGGTTAACCATGAACTTGTAGTGCTAACAAATAGCCTTGCAAGAGTTCCTGTACATCCATTCCTCGGAATTCTAAGATTCCTGGTTATCCTTTACTAGTTGTCTGACAGCTGCTAGGCAGATGTTTGGCAGATGGTGGCCAGCTGGTGACCATAAAAAAATCAGTCCATTGGGTGATGTGCTGGCAGTGTTCTCTTTGCATAAGACCTGCATAGACATTACATCACAACATTCCATCTTTAGATTCTTAAGAATAGATGTTCCCTTTTCTCTGGGCACATTATAACATTCCTGGATTATAATTGTGATAGGTTTCTATCACAAATAATATTATTGATAGTTGAGTATCTTATCATTATAGAATGATAGTTGACATTTCTACATATATAATAGTAAACAGATTAATGTGCTAATATCCTCATATTACTTATGACTTCAAAGCATATGCAATCTACATGCATAAATGATTTGATTTGACTGATCTTACTTGTTCTTAAATTAAAAAGATGTAATTTAGATGATTTGCATACCATTCACGCATATTATATTTGATGCATGATAAAGAGAAGCATTTTTTGCTACTGCCTTTTCATAACAAAGTCTCCACCATACTGTCTTTATTGCTCCTTGTGCAGTCATATTAATTTGATTTCTACCTGGGTTCAGCATGTTCTCACTTGCATTATCATTTTTGATGTTTCGTTGTTAAGTCATCATCTTCCAATTCAATTTGTTTCTTCTGTTCTAAATTTGAAAATGGCTCTGAAAATTTTTGAGCCCTTGCTGGCAGAATTCAAATTGAATTAGTTTCTCACCCAAACTTGTCACTGTTCATGCTGCTCACAGATTTGCTTTTGTTTCACTAAACTCTGAAAGTCTGTCAACATACTTCAGAGTATGTTTCACACTCCCAGAGCTGTAAATTTAGTTGATCAGTTTTGGGGGTTCTGCCGCTCTATCATTGTTAATTCTCCCTATTTGTGATATAGGCTTATTCCATTGTGGCATAAGGGGCAAGTCAGGTAGCTAAATTCATCATGATGCTCTTTTCTCAAGGAAGATCTCTCAATTTCTGAGGAGGGAACCTTATCATTAAGTGCATTATCTGATATAGAAATTCCTCTGTGCTATCTTTAATAGCCAATCTGCTTCAAACATCAATGCAAAGGGATTTTATTCCTCCATCTTCAATTGTCCAAGGACAAGGTTTCCACAAGTTTCCAAACTTGTCGAAGGTTTGACTTCTTCACAATTCTACTCATCTTCTACCTTCCATGTTGCAATGGTGATCTTTCCAGCAAAGACAATGAAATTTTTGTCAAGACAATTCACTCCCCCCCCTCCTCTCATCACTAACTTATATCCCTAACTGCTTTCAAGGTTACCAAGGCAATGAGCATTTTCACCGTACAATAACCACATCTTCTCTACTATCAGTGAAATAAGCATCCACCCAAAGGAACCCTATTTCTGTGATTAGTTAGTTGAATTTCTGGATTAGTTTTATCACAAGGAAAAAAAGCAACTTGGTCACTGCTTCTTTAGTAGATTTTTTAATTACTGAAGCCTGCCAGATCAGCCAAATTATTTCAATGGACCTAACTGTAATTGTGTGTGATTTTAAGGTTGTTCTGATTCATTTGCCTTGACTTCATCATTGGGATATACCAGTGTTCAAGAAGTGTTTGGAGATGGGTAGCCAACACTCAAGGAATTCCTATTCTTAGTTAGTTCACTATTGCATCAAGTCTTTTACAGATGATGGTTTATAATGAGAGACTGTGTCATGGGCGAGATGATTCAAGATCAACATCTCATTGAAATCAGTAAGTGGAGGCGTACTAGAATTTTAAGTTAAGGAAAAAAATGGAGAACACCTACAAATTGGAATTTATTTAAAATGAGAATTTGTCAATTTTCCAGCTGTAGAAATCTTGGGAGCCTTGATGGGAGTTGAGAAAGGTGCAAGTAACAAATTCAATACTATTGTTTTTGATTTGAGAACCCTTTGATGAATACATGTGTGATTCCAATGGGTGTGTGCAGTATGAATTTGAGACTAGATTGAGACAGAGTGATTATTTTCTAGACTTGTTTGAGACTCTAAAATATCTGAAAAAAGGCTGGGGTGAAGATGGTGAAGTGGTAAAAAGTCTCAGATGATTCTTGAAAGAAAAAATGCAGATTTGACTGGAATTTTGGGTCTCATTTTCCCACTTTGCTCAAACTAGTCTCAATGTTTGGTACAGTTGATCAAGAATAATGTATGGGAAAAAGACTTGATCACACCAAAATAGCTCAATCAATTTCATTGTTATATATTTGTATTTTTAGCATTGTAAATATTGATAGTTTTTCTTAGCAACTTTGCAAGTTATGGTTCAGAATGATCACATTGATTGATTTTTCAACTTGAGAATAGTTGTAATATCTTGGGAGTGTGTGACTGGCCTGGTCAAAAATCTCCATTTATTTTCAACTGTACGTCAGACCTTTGTTGAAAAACATCTTGTAAAAAAGAAGGTTACTATGTACAACACATCATAGAAATAAGTATGAATCAAGTTCCAAAATGGGTAATTATGACAATCATCAGTCATCATGAGTGTAGTGTTTCAACCATGAATTTATCAAAAGGTACTCCTAGATTATTAGAAGTCTTGGTAAGCTGTTACAAAATGTGTTTTTGTAAGTAGTATCAACAGCAGTAATAATCTTATGCCTAGATTTACTATCATAACCATAGACATCTAAATAACATTCTTGATTGTGTATGACCAAAACATTAGAACCTACAGCACTTGTGTCAGCATGTGAGTCAAGTTCAACCCAAATCTTATGGTTAATAGGACCCTCTAATAACTTAACAGTGACAATAGGACAAATATTACTTCAGAGGTTGACACACCCAGCAGACAGAGTCTGGCATCATTCCTTCTCCTTCTTGGGGTTCTTAGTTAGTATGAGGTTCTTTCCATTCCTGCCCATCTTTGCATTGGCAGCAGGCTTCATGTCTTTTCATCACTAGACTTTGCACCCAATTAGCTTAGTTGGAAATGTCCTGGACATGTCCTGGACATGTCCTTGGGACAGGGACATGTCCTAAAATCCCAGGGACAGAAAGGAGGG
>JALLPE010000121.1:0-23856 GCA_036940025.1 Conticribra weissflogii
CATAAAAAAATGAGTTATGTTAAAGCTCAGCAAGCAGTACCCACATTGAACTTGTACTATATTGGAGGGACCTTGCAAGATTAATAAAATTTTCACAAATCTTGAGAAATGCATGTCAGAGATTTTCGGAGAATATCTCAATTCCTATGATTCTCCGGAAAATGACTTTGACAAGCAAGTTTCAGGAAAATGAAGATTTATTATTTGTTTATTTGGGTAATGTGGACACAAACATTGAAAATTATCAAAGTGATGATGTACATAATGATTCCGTTCTGCCTTCTTTCTTCCGCGAGAAGTCGCTCTTCTTCTTCTGCTGCACTCAATTTATTAAATGGGTATTTTTGTGGATGATAACAATTTTGACTGATCCTTCTTCTCCAGACATCACGATTGAACAATATCTCACTGATGTATTCTGCAAAATAGGACGAAATTAAATTCAACAGAAGGAGTCGAAGCAGTTCAACCTTAGAAGATCGATTTGGAAAAGGCTTCAATTCAAGGACTCTGTTAACAATGGGGAATGTCTCAGCCACACATAAAGTGCTGAACAAGAACGCTAACCCGACTTCATAATTTGTAGTAATCACGAAAGGAGTCATGATAAGAGCGGAAAAGTGAATAAAAGAGCATTTTATAACTTGCTACTCACCAGATACACATAGAGTGCGACTCTCCAAAAAACTTATCGAAAAAGGCCTTCCTCTATGATTTACCAATGTCATAACAGCATTCTGGAACAAAGAAACAATAAAAACATGGTTCGAAACAAAGTTCGGTTCAAATGGACGTTTACGGAACGAAATCGACCTTTTTGAGTCATTCTCATCACTATCCGAAATTAAACTCGTTGGAAATGGAGCCTTTACAAGAGATGACAATAACGCTCCAGCAGATGCGTCGTTACCATCACAGTTATCTTTCCACTTAATATTGATCCCTCCAAGATTTCTTTGAGTCGGGTACTTCGTTTCGAGGAGTCTCGCTGAGTTTACTGATAGAGTAAGGGTGACTATATGAGACAAAGCCTGCAAGAGGGTGGAACACAATTCAGCTAGATCAAAAGGGCTTGTCGATGGACGCACGTCAGCCACGATCCTGGGTCTCGGGGTGGAAGAAGCCACAGAAGATCCCCTATCGTTGAAAACAATTCCTGCTAACTCTACTTGCCACATATACTGAAAGCATTTTGTTCATAATTTGAGTAAAAAGATTTTTGACGAAAGAATTAAACAAGAAATTGAACACCGACCTTTCCGTATCGAAGTCCTTCTCTGTAGAGTGTCGCAAGATTGTAGCACGATAATATACAGTTCAATGCAACCTTTCGATAAAGAGAAATGGAGTAGGCGGCAGCAGCAATCCCAGTACGAAGAATGGTTTCCACGCCACTTATGCAAGGCCGAAGAAGAGTAAAGCTGCTTGCAAGGCATGCCTCGCCGGTGGTTATGTCGTTGGTTTCAGAGCGAGGAGCATTTTTTGATGTACAAGTGGCAGATATAATGGATTCTTTCAAACGCTCCTCCGCTGCTAAAATTTTCGCCGCTCCACTACCACCCTTCTTCATTTCTTTATACCGGGTAAATTCTTCTCTAATCGCCGATTGAAGAATACTAAGAATCGCTCCACGATTGGGGTTATTCTTCGTAGTCTGATCTTTATTGTTGACACCATTTATAACTTTGAACCGTATTCGAGCAATAGACGCAACTGCCGAGTTTCCAATGCCTGCACCTTCGATAGATGACTGCGCGAAATTAGTTGATATCATTCGATTGCTGCCGATGCGCCATTTTTTCAATCTCTCCTTGCGTCTCAGTTCTCCCGTGTCAATCAAATCTGACTGATGATCAAAACCGGACAGCATAGATACGGATACAAACGATTCTTTCATAGCAGCAATATCATTAACGCCATCACCACACATGAGAACACGATTTGTGCATTCATTCTGTAACCATCGCAAGAAGAGGTACTTCTGGTGCGGAGAAGAACCTGCAACAACTTTCGCTTTCGGCAGGAGAACGCTTCGGACGTATTGACTGGTTTCGTCCTTTTTGTCGTCAGAAAGAACTGAACTCACTGCATCGCCAGAAAAAAGAACAACTCCATCTTTCCTTTCAATTGACTGGTGAATCTCTATCGCTCTATCTAGAGTATATGGCACCTTCATCCCATTGATTTCCCACTCCAAAATATTACCCAGCGTACTAACTTTGAGAAGATATGGCTTGTTCACACATATAATACCTGCCTTGGCTGCGATTGCTACAGACGTCGTGATTTCATCCCCAGTCAACATGCACACATTGATGTTTGCATTCTTAAGTTCTTGAATAACTCTTCGAGTGCCCGCACGCATTGGCGCTTCAAAAAAAGCAAACCCGACCAGGTATAAACGTTTCTGACAAAGCAATGAGCTGTAAGGGTGTTCAATGTCATCGCGATGAATCGATCGAACTGCATATCCTCTAGAGACGTTTATGTATTCTTGTAGCGCACCGTCCTGGATGTCATTGTCATTAGGCAAGCCTGCCGGGAATAACAGTTTTGCAATTTTAGAATCCGTTATATCAACTGCACCAAGAGCAATACTTCGGTATCCAGAATTCCCTAATATTTTCGTTGTGTCCTCGTACCAATGGCTAAGATGCTGATCAGGGTCGCCGTTTTGGAAGAATTGACGTCTCAGTACATCAGTGGACCCCTTGACAACTGCCCAAAGGCGGTACTTTCCATCTTGTTTCTTAATCAAAACTACAGCAGCTGTATCCGAACAGGAGATATAAAAATCATGTAAATTATACAATGACACTGTTTTCGGAAATAGACTGACGGCAAAAAACTTACAAGACATCATCTTTTCGGAGTTGAACGGAAACGATTTGATTTGCCATATTTTAGCTGGATATTCATTCTTTACAGCCTTTTCCGGTGGTGTTGCGCATTTATCTTGGGCACAATAGTTCCAACCTGAATACTGAAGGGCTGATGCATCCAGAGGATCCCCAATTAAGTCGCTTTTGGACCCGTTATTGCTACTCATCGAAACTAGAGAGTGACCACCAGCAAATATGACTCTCGAGACAATCTCAAAAGGCACGCCATCAAATTCTTTTTCTGGTGACGGAGGATGGATAGTAGATATTAAATGCTGAGTGTCAGCAGTTAAAGTGCCGGTTTTATCAAAAACCACAGTGTTCACCATAGATGACTCAACCAACGACCCGCTTACTGAACAAATTGCATCTGATTCTTCCCGTAAAATTGCAGCACATTCTCTTTCAGAATTAGATAAAGAGGCTGGCAAATCAGATGGAACAGAAGCCACAGCTATTCGGGTACACTGCAATAGTGATGAAGCGGTTGTAAGTGACGAATTACGACGGCAGGAAGCAGCCAAACTTGGAGTCGTCTCTCACCTGCACAATTCGTTTGAAAACAGAATCATCTTGTTCACTGTTTGCGGTGTCGATAAAAAGGTGCACACAAGCCCCAACTGCAAAAACAGCCAAAACCGCCATGAGTCGAATCGAGTCCGACTCGATGCCTCTATTGGAAATTGGTCCTAAATTCAATCTGGTTTCCAGCAATGATCGCAATATTTCGCCCCGTGACGAATAAGATCCAGTGCGCAATGCCATAAATATAGGAGGGGCGCCCAGTTTTAAGGAGATAAAGGATGGTAATGGCGGCAGAGTGGCACGTAACGCGGAATCCACAAGCAACGCGCTGTCAAGTTGGTTTGTACTGAAGAGCATCTTCGTTCCTGCAAATACGCAGGATGAACGATGATAGCCAGTCATATCGAGGGTAGCATGACGTAGTTTGTTGGTTGTTGCTTCTTCAACGGAAAGTTCAAGCGGTACTTTCGCCTGTGGTATGCTTTCTCCTGTAAGTGCCGCCTCTTCAGTTACACACGAGCCCTCAAGTAATAATGCATCAACAGGAATTGTTATTTGTCGTTTATGAGCCCCCTTTTTCGTTTCAACGAAGAAAACATCTCCAGGCAATAGTTCATTTCCCGACAATTCTACCCAACGCAATTTTTCTTTTGTGTTTTTTCTCTTTGTAGACTTCCGGCTTTTTGGATCTCTTGATGACGCTAGTTCATCAGCCGATACAGGCCTTACTGCCCAGAACCGAGTTCTTTTTTCAATGTCGCTTGAATCCTCATTGGCTCGAACCTCTTCTGCAAGAGTAATGGCGTTGGAAATACTTCTCTTTGCATCAAACCAATGTTGCGTACCTAACCGAAAAAGATTTGCAAAAGATCTTCCCAGGCTTTCCTCTTCAACTAGAGACAACAATCTCCCTAAGAGCTGCAATGATACCAATGGAGAAGTGATGCGCTGGATGAATGCTGATGTTATTGATGGGATCGGAATGGAAATGTGATTATATTCAGCGTAGCGTTGTTTCGCGTAGGTAAGCTCTGCATGACTGCGAAGACCACCGGTAAAGGATTCAGAAAGGAGGATCGCAATTGGTATAGTCTCATGAAGGGTGGGACCTCCGTCTATTATTGCGGCTACTTCAGCATTTTCATTTTGAGGCTCATAATAGTATCTTCTACTGTTGAAGTCAAAGTAATATTTGTAAGGGTGCTCGAACGTTTTCATATTTGTTGGATTCAACCCCTCGAAGGTATTGCTATCGTGCAACGATGGGGATCGATGAAGTGTGCAAATAACAGGTTCCCTTCTCCTACATCTAGCCGAATTGTGTATAGTTCGTTCATCAAAGTCATGTTCGTGGACCAAAACAGCAGGTGCGAGTCTACTCTTCAAAGATGACTTGTAATAGGGGTCAATGTCATCTGCATCGTTGTTTGAAAACCAATACTCGAGATAATTGGACAAGTCCCTATTCGCCCCATCATCATTTCCCTGAACACTGAACTGCAAGTAGTTCAAGAATACGTTGACACTTACACTCCATTTTGGCACCAGAACTGTCCCTCCTAGGAACACCAAAGATAAAAATAATGCGAGCAAAGGCAACGGTGCCGGCAGATGAGCTGGCGGCAAGACACCAACCGACGAGGAATTAGCAGAAGAGATCAATTTCTTTGCAATGTAAACATGTAGCGGAGTTACTTTTGAAGAAAGTGATCCCATGGATCCAGTCTCTGACCTAGGAAGAGGCATATCCAATAATTTCCTCACTGCATCCTCGAGGGGTTTCCCTGCAGTTTGGAAGCAGTAGCTTAAGCTGACATTTATCATCAATAATGACAAAAATTGTAAAGGTTTTAAAATAGAAGTTTGCCTCGGCATAAGAATTGCTTTCACGTGGATATTGGGTCTGGATGGATCACGACAATTATTGTCTTGGAACAGATCATTTGGCACCTCGTTGTCAATGGCGGCCCCGAGATTCTCAAGATTTGAGGACTTCTCGGAAGATTTCCTCGTTGTTAGAGTAGCATCTAAACATCGAGGCAATTCTTGCGCACTACCTCTTATTTGAGGAAAAGACGCGAGGATCGATGCAGTTGAAAACACACCAAGTTCACGTCCATCAACATTCAATGATAGTGTCTTCAAAAACATCACGCACCAAACTACCCGCTTGGATAAAATCGATAGCAAGCTGCATTGATTACTCGACAGTCGAGATATCACAAGCACCATCTTGTTCAGACCCAAGAAAGGTAATGATAATGAGCCGAGAAACGTCAAATTAGGTCAAGATCAGTTCAATTCGTCGTTTATGGGGTGGTATGGTAGGGGTTTTGTAGTGTAGTATGCCCGCTTCAAGGAGACTCAAACAATATATCTGAAAGGCAGATGTTTGTCATTGAGACGCAACCGATATCCAATAGTTCCATTCGAAGTTGTGCGATTTTGTGGCCTTGGATGACCGCTCCGGGTCTCAGGCAGGGTGGGTTGGTGGGATGGCAGTTGCGTAATCTGTTGTGATCTTGATTGTATTCTATTATTATATTTGGTACTATTACCAAACACTATGGAGGATGATGTTGATTCACCGTCTCCCGAGATGGAAGTTTGTGAGAAATTTTTTATTGATGTGTGGTCGTAGGAGCAAACAGGGTGGTGATTGAAAGATCTTTCAGTCCGGCGTAGGAATTAATTGAGCATATGTGTCCTCGTTAATGCTAGTAATGTAGTTCATCAGGATACCGCTATTATCTTACTTCGCACACCACCAAAAAGTACCTTGCAATACAAAAAAACTGTATCAATAAAATGACGTTTCTTGGGTTTTCTGTTAGTTTTTATAATCAAGTAACTCATCGCCCATATTTGACATAGGATCCTCTGCACCTCTCCCCTTCCTCAAACGATAGGCCTCCATATCCTCCTCTGTCACATCCACTTCCGCCTGTAACGAGTTGTACTTACGCTTATTCTTTCCTTCATTCATGGCTACTTTCTCAGCCTCCTGTTGCTGTTTCATTGCCAACTGTAACTTTTCTTTGTCATAGACTTTATGTTGATCGACTGCTTCCCCATAGAGCTTAGATTGTTGGTTGAGGGCAAACTTGTCATTATATGCAGAGTTCGATGCCGAAGAACGCGGGATCACTTCTAGCATTTTTCTAGCCGAGGCCAACATTGCAGATCCAGCAACACCACTTCCGTAAGTAAGCTCATTTGATTCGTCGTTTGCGATTCTTCCATTGATTCCAGTTCCATAAGATGACCTAATCAAGGAATGGTCATCAGCGTAACCCCATTTGAACGCACCCTTGTGGAAGTACGAACCCCAAACGGATGTGTGCCCATTAGTATGTATGTCCTCCTCGTATTTGCAAGGAATCGGCATCCTCTTCTTTTGCTGTGACCCAGTTGTAGAAGAAGCAAGTCTACCGTCTCGATTATACTCTTGCTCAATGTGTGATACGCCAAATCTTGTTGCTCGTTCTTCTGCATCCCCAACAAATCCACCAGCAGAACCGACATTGCTGTCCAGGTATTCTTCCCCTCCGTAGCGGTCGAGCACCATCTTTTTCTTCTTCTCTTTGATCTCTTCCCCACGCTTTTCCACCTTCCTCCTCATCAATTCAGCTCGACTCGGATCGGCCTGAACGTGAATGGCTCCTTCAACCCCAAGCTTTTTCTCCGCATCCCACGCAAACAGTTGAGTCTCGGCCAATTTGATTGCATCTCCACTTATTCTTGAAAAGTTGTCACCCGCAAACCCCAGACTTTCCGCAGCTTGTTGTTGTTGCTGCAAGTCATTTCCGTCTTCACCCTGCGCGTAGGGATTGTCCCTCATGGAACGAGACTTTGGATCATAGTATGCACTGTTTGGGTCTAAATTACGCAAATATTTGGCCGTGTCTTCTCTTATACGAAGATTTCGAGCGGTCACTTTCATCTGAGCACCGCCCACGCCACCTTGGCGGGCCAATCGAGATGTAAACATTTTTGCTTCGTTATCTCTTTGAACTACTTCATCTTCTGAGGAGGAAAATCCATCGTCATTGTGACCTTGATCATTGTCGGAGTCATAATCGGAGTCCGAATCGGAAGGATGTTCCTTGACTTCTTCTTTTTCTTTCTCTCTCTGCTCGAATTGTTCCTTCTCTTTCTGTTCCCTCTCTCTTTGGCGTTGTTCTTTCCTCATTGCCTCGCGTTCACGATATTTTTCTTCCATCTTTTTCATATGCCCGTCAATTTCCACTCCGTGATAAGCATCTCGCTTTGAGTCATAAGTCTCCTTCCCTGAAGCCTTTTTATGAATGGTCTGAGACCGACTTCCAGTCCGAGTAATCCTCATCCTAGGTAAGTTTGAAGCCATAAACGATTTGCTCTTCTTGCCCCCCCACGGACGAACATTTCTTTCTACGTAACCGTCTTCATACTTCAAATCAAAACTTTTCCCCTTGTCAGAAATTTTCACAATCTGAGCAATCAGATAAGGTTTCTTATTTTTCCGCAATGCCTCGATCCACATCCCTAATTCAAACAAGTCGTCCTCGTCATAATAATCACTAGATCTATTTTTCTTCGATTTTTCTTTGAGCTTCTGCCTCTCCAACTTCTTCTTGATCCGCTCTCTCTCTTCCCTCACTAACCTATCTGCCTCGCTCATGCTCAACTCCCTTTTGTCTTCATCTCTCCTCTGATCGGCCTGATGGTCTAAACTCGGCCCCCCAATTCCATCCTCTCCGTCGGCGAGGTACCAAGGTCGCTTTGTGATGAATTCGGGGTTGTGCGGGTTGATCATGGCACCTGTTTTGACATCCACTTCTGGTGGGGCGGTACCGGCTTGTCGCGCGTTGGCGAGTTCGCGTTGGGTGCGGCGGTCTGAAGCGGTTTCTGTGGGGAGATTCATGATGTCCTTTTGAAGTTGAGTTAATTATAGGTATTGATTACGCGGGCTTGGCACTTTTACCAAGGGAGAAGAAGTGGATAGAGTGATAAAGTTTTGGTTGTGTATCGTGTTCTATTGCGCTACCGGAGGCAACAGGATTTGTCAGATCGCCGGTGGGTGGGGGGCGGGGGCGGGTCTGTCGCAACGTTATCTCTATATCTTGAGCAATAATTTTTTTGCATTGTGGCAGTGACTGTTGCTAGAATGCGCACGGACCTCTCTATGAGAGGAACAAATATCTCGTTCCTCCACTAGCTACACTTACCACAATAAGTACTTACTTGTATGGTAATAACAATTTGTGAGAATTATTTTTTTCGGCAAAAAAGGCGCAAGATCATGGGACAAAAAATGCTGCATGTTCATATCGCTAATCTGCTATGTTCCTGAGAGAGTAGGGTAGTTACTCTACTTGTAAGATATACACCACATGAGGCTGTCCCATAGATGATGAGTCGGCGGCGGCGACGGGCAACACGTGGAAGCTAAAAAATGAATATGACATATAGGTCTTTACTAAAAATTCAAATGGATAATACCATTAGTGGCTTAATTTTCTTGATTCATCATCAGACACCACCATCTACCAGTCCTATCTAGAATATTATTATCAAAACACCTCGACGAAATGAAATGCGGAAAAGTGGCTATTGCTACCATTGTGGCAACTCTTGCCTCTTTGGAAAATGCAACGGCAGCATCATCGACATCCGCGAGCATAGAAGCTAGAGTGCCCGGTGCAAATGAAAAAGTGGATGTCTCGAGCCTCGAACCTCCCGACACTAAAAAGAGTATTGAAAATGATGTTGGCGTTGACGACATAATTGACAAGCTTACCCATGAAGGGGGTGGATCTCCTGTCAAGCAAAAGGAGGAATCAAAGCCTCTGAAATCGAAACAGCGCTTTCCTAATTTCTGGGGACTTCGAGCGAAGCAGAATGCAAAAGCCCATGACGTTGTTACAAGCGATTCTTCTTTTCCTCACAAATCTGACGAAGAGGAGAACACAAAACAAGATTCCAACTGGGACCCAAGCAAAAACGAAAAAGACGACGGAAAATCATCATCATTAGAAAATATTTCCGAAAAGGAGGATAAGAATGATGATGCATCTGAAGAGAATAACGATAATGGTCTCAGTTCTGACCATGAAATAGACTCGGTGCAAAGTAAAGACTCAACTGAAAATGATGCAGCAAAGGAAAAGGAAGAAAATAAGGATTCAACTCTTTCAGATGCCGGTGAAATTTCGGAGCATCCCCTTACCAACCAAACTCGACCGTCAGTCATATATTTCTCGACTCCTCATGGAATGGTACCCAATCCTCGTCCCATGCCATATCCCTACTTGCCTCAGCCCCACCCACATCATGTTCACCCACAGCAAAACCAAAATAGAAAACCGGGATCTCTACTATCATCTATCTTATCTTCGTTATTCGGACCGCAAAATAAACCACCACCTTCTCCGTACGGTCCGCCCATACCATCGCCTTACGGCCCAAATAATAACAGCAATGAAGTCACCATCCTCCTGTCAACTATTCTTTCTCTCGTGCTACGCCTGGCTATCATCTCCTTCACTACTCACATCTTAGACTTCTTCGGGATGGGTCACTCTGACTCTACGGCATTCCTTCCTTCCCCGGCACAGCATTATACATTCGAAAGGGTCAACGATCGGTATAGACGAGATGGAGCTGCATTGATGCAAGCTTTGGCATTTCCTCCGCCAGGAGTCAAGAAGTCAAAGTGGAAACGTATTTTTGGTAGAAGGAAGAAGGAAAACATAAAAAGTCTCTTGGAGATGGAACAATTGGAAGGAGATAATGTTAATGGCACAATTTCCACTGCGGCAATCTATAATCGAACTGTCATCATTCTCGATATGAAACCAGATTCTCGTGTTGGCAATGGAGTTTCGGAACAATTGAGAGACACAGTGTCATTTCTGATTGAACAACACCGCGATCATGTAGATCGTCGCCGCAGTGACCTCACGTCCCAACTCGCCAACGCCATATCCCAAAAAGTACCTGTCAACTCTCGAACACACAGAGGAATGCGTGCTGGACTTGGAACCGACCTGGAAGTTCTTCTCCTTCTCGAATCCCCAGGCGGGAGCGTGCAAGACTACGGTCTTGCTTCTTCTCAGCTTACACGGCTTCGCGATGAGCCTCACATTACATTATCGATATGCGTCGACAGAGTCGCGGCCAGTGGAGGGTACATGATGGCTTGTCAAGCGTCACCGGGTCATTTGATGGCGGCTCCTTTTTCCATGATTGGGTCGATAGGAGTTTTGATGGAAACGGTGAATTTTCATGAAGTGTTGAAGAAGTACGGCGTAGATCCGATTGTGATAAAAGCGGGAAAGTCGAAAGCTCCACTGAAGACTCTTGGAGAGGTGACACCAGAAGAGTTGGAACTCGCCCAGAAAGATGCGGAAGTAATTCATGAAGCATTCCGGCAGTGGGTATTGAAAGCGAGACCGAATGTTTCTGTATCGAAAGAATGGCTGGACAAGGTTTGCACTGGAGCAGTGTTTCTGGGGAAGGAGGCAGAAGAATTGGGGTTGGTGGATCGTGTTGTTACGTCGGATGAATACATTGCAGAAAGAATTGCTGCTGGGGATCGAGTGCTCCGCCTCATGCCCTACAGAGGACCTCAGTTTGGATTCAAGCTCTCGCCCTTAGACTTGTTACTTCTCGGAACAGATGCAGAAGGAAGGACTAGAATAGCTGAGAAATTCCAGTTATTGAGGAATGGGATCAGTCGACAATTTGCTTCTTTGTTTAGAGTTGGGAGCGCAGTTGGTGTTTTGAATTTAGTGCATTATTTGGCAACGTTACAGAGTCGTTCAAGCTTAACTTGGAAATAAATCGAATTTGAGATGTCATTAATGAAAACATACAAAACTCTGAGATATTCTGAGAACAGTACCACGTTACACCTCTTCATCCATCCTTTCCTTCGCTACGATCAAAGATTGTTGAAAAACGTCCAAAACACTATCCCGTTCGAAAAACGCCTGCAGAATTTTTGTTTTCATGTCATTTAGTTCAGATCTGGCAATCTTGACTCTCTCAAGAGCAATATCAACTTCATCGGGATCTTTCTGAAGATGGATGAATTCAATATTTTCCCTCCAATGGGGACAAATCGTTTCAACGGCTTCTAATTTTCTTTTATTGCTCATCAATGAGTTTTCAATATCTGCAACTGCTTTCTTACCGCCCGGTGTGAGGCATGGCCAATCGGTTTGATCAGTGTCGCCCGAGAAACTATCATGTTTTTTCGGAATAGTATCATCAAACAAAGTTATCAATGTATCAAGCCCATCGTTACAATATGACGATTGCGAAAACGTCGTCGGGTTTTCGTAGTCGATATTTCTCCTGTACCGGGTTTCGCCTTTGTCGGGAGAGGACTTTGATATACGAATCGATCTTGCTGTCGCATTTGCCCACAGTATAGTGTCTCCAAATATTGTTCTCGTAAGATCCGTCAACCTTTTCTCCTTGCATCGTGAAGCCGCATCATAAAAATCGTCCATCGAACCGAGGATTTGGTTGGCCTCTCGATGCTTCCCTGGGCTGGACCAGCACGATAGGAAACTTTCTCTCAAGTCTGCTCTTTCACAATCACTATCGTCACTCCTTATACTCTCTATCTCTTCATCGATCCTTTCGATGTTGAACATCTCAACCGCGCGATCAGAATTCTCCCTGCAGCCATTTTTCTGATCACCTCCACCTTCGTCGCCACTTCGCTTGGAGCCTTCGAACCCAAATCCTTGAGTAAGAGTTGGCTGTGACCCATTCTTTCTGAATGCAGCAATGCGGGCACGACCCACTTCGTTGGCTTCCACGCTTCTTTTCGACAACAATCCACCCCATTCTTCGCTGACATCAGCGTCGGGAAGAAAACGAAGTTGATCACTCGAGGACTCAGTTTCCCATTTTTTCAACATTGCATTCCTGTGTTTTTGTAAATCACGAGCAACATTATGTCTCATACTCTGCGTCCATGCCAAATTACGTTCAATCTGCTTCAGACGGTTGACAAGAGATTGTTCAACTCTAGCATCAGACCCCGATAAATTGATAAATGAAGAAATTTTCCGAGAAGTTGCAGCTGATCCATCTCTCAAGTGGCATTTGCATGCAGAACAAGCAAAGCACATATCATCTTTGGATCGGGACGATTTTTTTATCCTTTTGGTGCTCCTACCGTTGCAAAGTTGCTGTACACGATTTTTCTTAGTGACAGGCTTTTGTAATTTTTCAGTGGCGGCGGAGCTCTCATCGCTTGATGAATTTGGAGCTCTTGAAATCACGGGAACGCTTACTGCGGATTGCGCTTTGGTCGCGGTTGATGTAGATGACTTGTGTGGTTGTTTGACTGGAGGAGTATTCTTGTTTGGAACAGAGGAAGTTTTTTTCTTTGCGACTATCCGCCGTTTTTCTACAACAACCTCTTCAACTTCGTCGTCGTCATCGTCGATTTCTATGACATCTTTTTTGGTTTGATCTGATTCAAAATATTTCGAGGTTGCGAACGGTTCGAACTTTGGCTTAACTTTCCCCGATTGACTCAATTGCTTGTTCTCATTCGGCCAACGGTTGAGTTGATTATTTTCATTAATTTCTGTCTCAGCGAAACCCCATGGATTGGCGCTAGATTTGAATCCCCGAAATGGGGATTTCTCAAAAGTAACCTTATTTGTTGTCGACGATTCAATATCAGCTTTCTCAGCCAATGCAGGAGTTTTCAAGGGTTCGGTTTTGTGTGATTCCTCTCGTTGGACATCAAACGGGTTCAAACATGAATCACCATGAAGCGAGTCCAGGATTGAGCAGTCTTTCAAACAATTTGACGTAATCCCAAGAGAAAAATCATTGGCACCATCAGTTCTGGATACTTGATTCTCTTCAGTACCAGCGATGCAGTTTTTTGTTGCTTTGTTATTACGATTTCTAGCGCAATCCTTGGGTCCTAATTGACTCACGATCAGTCTATTTTCCGCGCCATGTTTCCCTGACTTACGAGCAACATTAATCTCAACATCACCATGGATCTCTGTTGTTGCGTCCTCTATACTGATGATTGAGTTTCTGTTCGTAGTCTTTTTTTGGAACAAAGTTTTCGCTCCGACCTTTGTCAGGCCTAAAGATAGAGGCCCTTGTAATGATAATTTTGAATCCAGTGTGCTGCAACTTTCTGCCGCTGTTGTTGACGCTTCGCTTGTCAATTTGAATCTACCTATGGCTTTTCTATCGCTTTTGGTAGAATTCATAGGTTTCAGTGCTGGCTTCGATGTTAATGGCCTTGTTTTTACTGGTTCTGCATGAATCATTTCGGAGTCATCTTTGTCGTGTAATCGCGAAGATTGCTCCCTCATTTCTGCTACTAAGCTCGGATTATTGCAAATGTCGACTCTTTCCGCCAAAGGACTCTTTGCAATGGTAATACCATGATCATCATTGCGATGAGCTAAATTCGACGCAGATGGGTCTGTTAATGTTGCCTCCGACTTTGGGTCATTTTCATGAAAATATTCGCAGGCAGAGAATCCATCATTAATCGAATTCACTGCAAACCGGCTATTAGTCACATCGATTGTTCCTCTTCTTGATAAGATTTGTTGAAATCCAAAAGAATCAACGCTAAAGTTTGTTGCACTGGTAAAAATATCACTCTTCGTAGGAATTTCCCCATTTTCATGAGTCTTAGTAGTGTCAATCGGACTACTTTTTGAATATAGTGACGGTTTCACATGCATTTCAATGTGTTCGGACCCAGTTGCCATAGGTTCTTGTTGAGAGAATTGGCATTTTGAAACTTGACTTTTTGATTCAAGCAAAGATAATATCCTCTGACTGTCTTGGGTTTCTTCTTCAACATTAACACTTGAAGAATTCATTCGTTTAACTGAATCAAACGAGTTTTTCTTGATATCGTCATTCTTACTTTCTTCGTCATCACTGCCGTCATTTGTGGCAGGTGTAAATGAAAAAGAAGGAATCGGCACCTGCCCCTTTATTTTTGTTGTCAAGTGTCTCGCACTCTTTTCACGACGCCTTCGTTTGAGACGGCTCTTACGCGTTGATCGCTCGACTGTGGTTGTGGTGGGGAGATCGTCAATTGACGCCGAGGACCCCGCAGAAGTAATCGTTGGGAACTGGGGGGGCATTATGGATGAATAATTGTTGAGCTTTATCGAATTCGCATTGAAGGGGTCTTGTGCGTTATGGAGAGCAGAGTAGCTCGGCCCCGTTGCTCGCTTTCAGGGATGAAGATTGACAACGATCGGTAATTGTTGTGTGATGACAGCATTCGCACGAAGGTATATTGCACCTTTTAAAATGTCGGTGGGCTGTGGGCTTGCTGCAGGCTTTTGAACTTTCATTTTTTATTTATTTATAATATGTCATAACGTGTCTGTCGTATATATTACAAACATACCTAGTCACATTGGTCGTCGTCTAAAAACAATAAATAAGTGATAATTTCTAATTAATTCCTATGTCTTGATATACCAAAAAATCGCTAGTCCACTGTCTTCCTGGAGTCTTCTGGGGTTGAGCAGCATAGAGAGAGGTTACAAAAAAAAAGAAAAGCGAGAGAATTTGAGTCTGAAAAGCTCTAATACAGTCCCCAGCCCCCAGCCCAAATAACAACAATACATCTTAGACACGATGGACGTGCTGCTATCTAATAAATAAAATATTAGGAATTTCGTTTGATGACTACATGTTTTTGAAATAAAGAAGAAAATTTTTTTGTCACGTGCAGGTTATATTAAATGAGGCCCTATCTCAGGCGCGCCATGAGCCCGAAGCAACTTGACAACATCATGATCTTCTCCATATCTTTGAATTGCCCACCACAAAGCCGTGCCACCTTTACCTCCCCGACCCGTTCTCAAAGACACGTCAGCACCTGCGGATATCAATAACTGGACACCACCAACGTTCCCAGCCCTTGCAGCTTCGTGGATTGGAGACCAACCGCTTCCGTCCTTAGCGTCCATCATTTCTGGCATGACACTGATGTAATAGGCGAGTAAATCATTTGTAAGGCGACCTGCTGCAAAGCGGACATCAGAGGCAATGAAATCTGGATCTTCGAGAACGATTTCTCTGGACATTTCCCTCGCTTGGTTCGCTAACTCGAGAGCTAGATTTTTGATGCTTTCGATCTCTTGCTTGGCTTTTTCTTCCGCAGCAAGACGATCAGCTTCGATTCGTTCACGCTCTAGTCTTTCCCTCTCTAATTCAGCTTTCTTCTCAGCAATAATTTGTGCCTCTGCTGCAGCTTTCTCCTGTTGTCTTCTTTCTTCTTCCACCCGAAGGCGTTCGGCCTCTACTTCTGCTGCAATTCTGGCAGCCTCCTCCGCTTCTTTCTTCCGTTTCTCTTCGGCTATCTTGGCCTCCTCTTTCAAACGCAGTCGCTCCGCTTCTATCTCCTTTGCTATTCGAGCCTTTTCTTCGGCTGCGGCCTGCTCTCGCTCCTGTTGTTCTCTCCTTCTTTTCTCCTCCTCGGCAATTCGTTTTTGTTCCTCCTCCAATCGAAGTCGTTCGGATTGCAATTCCTTGGCCACTCGGGCGTGCTCTTTTTCTTCATCCCTCTCAATCTCCAATCGCTCTTGAAAAACTTTCTTTCGTTGCTCCTCCTCAACAGTCCGTTTTTCTTCCTCCTCCAATCGAAGTTGCTCAGCTTCCATTACTCCATTTGCACGACTATCGCTCTCTTTGGCTGCGGCCTGCTCTTTTCCCTCTCGTTTCCGTTGTTCTTCTATTGCCATGCGCTCACGCTCCTCCAACTTTGCCTCCTGTTCCAACTGTTGCTTGCGTTGTTCCTCTTCTACTCGTAAACGTTCTGCTTCCATTTGAAACGCCGTGCGAGCACGCTCTTCGGCAGCAGCTCGTTCTTTTTCCAATTGTTGTTGGAGCTGTTCCCTCTGCAAGTCTTCTTCGGCAATATGACTTCCTCCTTCCATTGCATCCTCTTCGTCAAACCGATGATTCTGTGGTTCTTCGAGGAGATTAGAGTCTTTGAAAATGTTTGGCTGTTCTCCATCTTGAGCAGGACCTTCGCAAAATGGTATACCACCGAATGTTCGATCTGTCTGCTTCGCGTAAGCCTGATTCCTCCTATCTTTCAACCAAATATCTCGGGCTTCGATTTTCGCCTTTTCTATCTCGGCGATATTTTCTGCAATGTTGGAGTCAATGCTTTTCAGTGCTTGGGTGTAGTGATCCTTATTTGTCTGCTGTGGCATCTTTTCTATGGCAGCGAGCATATTCGCCATCGTTTCGCCAAGAGAATCTAGTGCTTCCATGCTCTGGCGTATCTTGGCTGTAGTTGGGATACATCGATTCTTCTCTTCCTCAACGTGCAACTGTTCAATTTTGCCGGTTTCCATTGAATTATCGTCTTCGAGAGAAGGCTTATCATGTCTCATATCCTGTGACTGATCCTCAGTCACATCTACAGCAGTCACGGTTGGAGCATTCCGCATGCGTTCTTCAATGCGCTGACGACGTCGCTCCGCAGCCATTTCATGAGCTTTAACATCCACCTTCTTATATGCGTTTTCATCTTTCTTAGCTTCTGAGCAAACCTGCGTCCCATCTTCAAGAATTTCGCATTCTTGCTCCGTGTGCTTTTTCTCGTATTCCTGTTGCTGCTTCTGCATCCTCTCTTCTTCCTTCTTCTGCTCCTGGCGTCTCATTTCCTCGCGAAGTAATTCTTGCTCTCGCTGTTGTCTCTGACGCTCTCGTCGCGCTTCTCTCCTTTTTTGTTCCCTCAACTCTTGCTCCCTTTTTTGTCTCGCCTTCTCTCGTTCGAGCTCTTCCTTCAGCCATTGCTCTTTTTGCTCTCGATAATACCGTTGTTCTTCAGTTTCCCCAAACAACCCAGGCAAGTATTCCTTGCAAGTCTTCCACAAGGCCGAAATACCTATTCCACTATTGCTGCTCCCGCCGGCGCGACCATCCCCGAGGACGATTCGTCTTTTGGGAACTGTTCTCATCACCATGAAACAAAACACCCACATCCCCACAACCACTCCAATCAAACTCCACGTGGCAAGTCTTTTCTTCCACCCTTTCTTACTTTTCAACCTATCCTCCACCTTTCTCGTTGTTGATGACACAGAGTCGAGATTATTCTGTGCGATTTGTTCCATATCGTCCAATTGGTTCGTTTGAGTTTGGAGCGTGGCGTTCATTGCGAGTGTGGATGATTTTAGTCGCGATGCAAGAGTGGATAGTTCTTCTTCTAGGAGATTTTGCTGTTGTTTTTGGAATTCTATCGGGTCAATTTCCTCCTGTCTTGGTTGATATTGGCTGTGATTTCGTTGATGCCGTTCTTGCTTCTCTGATTGATGCGGTGATCTTGGAGATCGATTGGTAGGATGGGATGATGGCGCACCAGGACTGTCAACATCGAAATCCTCATGGTTGGAGCCATCGAAATCATTGTAAGCGACATGGTCCCCTCCAGCATCTCCTTGGTGGAATTCGCCACCATTTTTTTCTTCTGGAGGTTGTAGGAAAGGGCACTCCTGATCGGAGGATAAGAAGATGTCATAAATTAGATCCCTTTCTCCAAACAGTGCTGAGTCATCTCCATTACCTCCGCTGAATTGTTGCTGACCCATCTCCTTCCTGGGTTGTCGCCCCCACGGCTGACAATCTTGCTGCTGTCTTTTCAAAGCATACTGTCGATCCAATCGAGACTGAAACTTTTCACATATATCGAGCGTATCCTTTGTCAGATTTTCCATAAATTTGAAAATATTCTGATGAAAGACCATCTGCTGTCGCTGCTGATCAGATTGATGGCATTCATGCTGCATGTGCTCGTTGTGATGCGGCTGTTGATTGTAATTCTGCAAAGGAAAATTTCTCTGCAGTCTCTCCAGCATCGAATACGCCAACCTCACTTGACTTTGCATCACTCTCTCCTCGCAATGCCACGGCCGCTTCCGCTCATTCTCCCTTGTAAGAAACGGTATTTCGCGCGGAGGATTCTTCATGACATCGACGAGACGCAGCAAATCCAGCGCTTGGGCGAACCATTCGTCGGATACGCCGTGCGTGGTAGTCGTCGACGACGTGGAATCTGAGTCATGGTCGTGGATTTTGCGAGGGACGGGCACCGGTAATCGAAACGTGGACCAGATTGCATCGATCTCCTGTTTGTATTTTTTAATATCGTTGGTTTCTTCGATGTCTTGGTATATCATTGTTATGTTGTTCCGCGTTGTGATGGCGATTTTATGACCGTCTTTGTGGATAGAGGTTGTAACTACCTAGACGCGATGCATTGGGATCGCCTTTCGAAATAAAATACACATGATGTATCGCTCTTAGGTAGTTTTATCTCTCAATGGCGACGGGCAGAAATGAAGTTTTTGACGGAGCATTTTGACGTCACTTTGACAATGACAGGGATGGTTCTACGTCATGAAACGACCAATTGTCGTAACGGAAGCCAGACAGGTCTCACTCTCTCTCTCACTTGCACAGCCGGCCTGCCGCCTAGGTACATAGTAGAAAAAAATGCTGGAAAATGGGCGGGGAAAAAGAATTTTCGTGTTCTGTTGGCAGGCGATAGTACCGTATGTATTATTTATGTAGGTACGTAGGGGTCGTCGATGAACCAAAAAACAACGAGGCATCATATTATTTTTTGAAAGCGCCTCTGCCTCCAGCAGTTCACCATCCTCCAGCAGCACCATCTCGTTCATGGACAATGATCGGCACCGTGTTCATAAACACCTGAAACTTTTCGAAATCGCGTCGTCTTATTTCGTATCATTCTGTGAAGGTCCCATTTTTGAGTTGATGAATCCGACAAATTTAAGTTTTTAACATCTTCGTACGGTGGACGATCAGCCAATCATCGAGCCAATTTTCACTCTCCTAATCCTTTCATCCATCATCTATCAGATAACCAATCAGTGCTTGGAATTTCACTTCGGTAGACCTCTTACAAGTAACATCGAATCTTTCAATTTGAATTCCACTATTCACGAAGCCTCCGCCCCACTGATATTCCATAATGGGGACCTACCTCTCCACCCCCGTCACAGACAAACACACCGAAACGGGATGCGACCTCGAAAACGACCCGACCCTCCCCGTCAATTGGGCCGTTGTGGACATGCAAGGCTGGAGGAAGAGCATGGAAGACGCTCACGTGGCCAGGACGGACGTGGCTTTGCCGAAAGGGTATCGTCGCGGCGGGGGGGAGAACGGGGCGGGTGCAATTGGTTGCAGTGAGGATTCGCGGGGGGGAGCGACGAATGCCAAAGTCTTCGCCGTGTTCGATGGCCACGGGGGAGCCGAAGTGGCGAGGTTTTGCCAAATGCATTTGGTCGACGTGCTGACCGCTCAGAATGGATGGAATGGGAGAATGTCGCGGGGATCTTCGTCCCTGTCTGTCGGGAGCACTTCTTGCAACAGTGACATTGGGGGTGATGGAGGTA
The DNA here is from genome assembly GCA_036940025.1 of Conticribra weissflogii. Taxonomy (NCBI): domain Eukaryota; phylum Bacillariophyta; class Thalassiosirophyceae; order Thalassiosirales; family Thalassiosiraceae; genus Conticribra; species Conticribra weissflogii. The sequence continues at coordinate 19,853 of JALLPE010000121.1, forward strand.
ATAGTTCCTCGAAAAATAACCATCATGACAGCAGCGAGTACTCGGAAGCCACGCTGGCAGCGCACGTGGCACAGGCTCTTGTGGAGTCGTTCCATGCGTTGGATAGACTGATTGATGATCCGAAAAGTAAACAGGAAATTGATCGGTGGAGGTTAGAACGCCCTCCAGTGTACGTTCCAAAGTCGATTATTGCCTCCGATCAAAACGTCAAGGAGGAGACAGTTCCTAAAGACAAAGAGGAGGCAACAGCGCCATCTCCGACACAGATGGTAGTCGAAAATGTGAACGAAACGGAGCAACCAAAAATGCAACAGTTGCACTTGATCGGAGATCAGAAAGAAGATGATGATAGCGACGCTAGCAGCGACGGTAGCAATGGCGCCGTGGCCGGTGTAATTTCTGGTGTTGATGTTGGTGAGGCGAAAATTATCGCAGGCGAGTCTAACAGAGTAGACAACATTTTACAAGGTCTGGAAATGGAGGAAGACTCCCCTAAAGATCAACATGAAACTGAAGACTTCGATTCGTCTCATATAGACCAAAGTAACAGAGAAACGGACGATCAAGACGATGATATATTTCAAGACTCTCTTCAAACGGAAGACGATGCCGGACATGGGGTCATTCATGATGATAGCGATGACGAAAAAGAAGAGAGAGGAAACGGAGCCAACAATTGCGACGATGATGGAGAAGTCGACGTTGAGATTGAGAATTCCCCGGGAGAGAAAGAAGCTGGGACATTGGCTCTTGCTGCAAATGATGCGTTATCACTCTTTTCCAAGTTGCTTCACATGAATGGAACTCCGACCGAGGACGATAGTAGTGACGATGATGACGACGTGGTCATGGAAGAAGTTGCGTCCACTTCCGATGGTAACAATGCAGACAAAAATGTAGGGAATCCCGCAGAGAGCGAGGAAAAAAATCACAACACAGGGCAGTGGACGAGAAACCACGCAGAGAACAATGGTAATGATGAGAAAGTCCCTACAAGGGAACAACTGTTGAATCCTCCGACAGGAATTGTGCCGCCTTCGGCTTCAGTGCCAACGAAAATTTTGAATGGTCGAAAGGTACGCGCTGGATTGTTTTTTAGCTTATACCAAGAAAATTTTAAGTTTTTACGTTCGGCGTGTCATAACTGCTCCTTCCATGTAAGAGCCTTCGATTCCAACAAACCATTTTGTTTCAACTCTCTTTGCTTAGGTGTGCAACCTTCCCGATCATCCCGTTCATGCTGGATGCACTTCTGTCGTCGCCGTAATTGTAGGACGTATACTCGTTGTTGCAAATGCAGGGGACTCTCGTGCCGTTATTTGCCGAGCAGGTGGTTTGACAGAGCCACTGAGTTTCGATCATAAGCCTTTCCAGGTAAGAAATTGATTCAAATCTCATTTAATTTGTGATACAACGTAATTTCGCTCTGACTCTCTTACTTTTCGGCGAACAAACTTTTACGACTATATTAATCAGCAACGTGAAATGAATAGAATCACTAATTCTGGAGGATTTGTAAATCAATTTGGGCGTGTCAATGGAAATTTGAACTTATCACGTTCGATCGGTGACTTGAAATATAAACAAGTTCCTGGGATTCCTCCCTCGGAGCAAATGATCACAGCAGAGCCAGATATCATTAGGTAAGATGCGTTAATTACGTGTTCACAAGTTACAACATTACTTTATGGTTTTCGTTTTAGTCTTGCCCATCCTGACAAACATAATGCTGAATTATTTTTGATGACAGCACGACATTGATGCCAGGAGATGAGTTTATCATTTTGGGTTGTGACGGAATCTGGGATTGTCTGTCCAACGAAGATTGCGTCAAATATGTGCGCGATCGTATCGGCACTAAATCTCCTCGTCAAATCGGAATGGAGATGTTAGATGACATTATCAGCAATGATCCAAGAGCGTCTCAGGGAATTGGGGGTGATAACATGACGGTCATGATTATTGACTTATTACCGAAGAGCAGGCCTTATAATAGTGGGTCATAAAGCAAGTGATTACTTGCTGTGATGGTAACAGTGCATAGTAATGCATTATTGTTTCTTGTCACTACCAAATATTGGTTGTTTATTACTGCTCTCCTACATTTCATGTACGGTATGATGACACATAATTGCGCAAAAGCGCTGCTACTTGAAATTTAGAACGTTTCGTGATAATTCTTTGCTATACCTGAATAGGGAGTTTTACCGCTTTATCGCAAGAACATGATTAGTCTAATCTAAGCGATTGAACGCACAAATTGCATCATACCATTATCTCATACAAATCTGTCGTAAATCTCAACATGAAGAAGAAGAGAACACATCATCTCCATCAATACCAGGACACCCTATGTACTGGGCCAAGAAAATGAGACTTGACGTACTTGCAGAGGAGTTGGAGGAATCATCGGGCCTTTGATTCTGCATCACCTCGTAGAACGCGCCATCCTGGTAGAGTTCGTCAATATTTGAGAAGTGAACCCTACGCCTCGGCCGCGGAAGCGTGAAATCAGAATGGATACCGAAAGGATCGTAGTTACTCTTGGCCCTACGCGGAGGTTTCAGAATCCCTTGGGAGCAAAATGAGAATTCCGAGGATGAGGAACGAGAAGAGTCTTCTGAAGTCGACGACGAGATGTAAGCATCCTCTTCGGGTGCGCTCCATGATTCATAAGACATTCGTGTAGGGGATTTGGTTAATACATCCTTGTCTTCTTTGTCGGCAACTTCAATGTAGTAATCCATGACTTTCTCCGATGAACAGTCAAAACCGAGTCCATTAATGCGTTCCTCTTCGTCTTCTATTTTGATAACATCACTGCTAGGATCCATTCCGTTTGGAAGCAATTGCTGTTCAAAGCCGATAGATTTATCACCTCGTACAAAAGCCTGGTCGGCCAATTTAATGTGATCATCTTCTGTAGCTGCTGTTCGATAAAGAAGTTCGACTTCATGGCCATCTGAAATAGTTTGAAATTCAGTTTGGTTTTCCGTATTTACGGCAGCGTTAACCTCTGACAGTCCAAAAAGTGATTGAGCATCGGGATCATCTGAATATTCGAGCTCAATCATAGCGACCCCTTCGCACAATGAGTTGGCGTCACTCGTCTCGAAATCTTCCATTCGATACTTCTCAGGTCCAGAATAATGTTGCGTGAGATTGTTCCAAATTTCGGTTTCCGCGCTGTATCCCGAGTGTGAAGAACAATCTTCAGCGCGTTTGAGAAACTGAGGTGAAAGCTTGGAACAGATTTCGCGGATTTCGGCTTCTGTTGGAATAGTCGATCGATCACGAGTGGGACCATAGTCGGGATGCGAGCCGAAAACACGGCACTTCTTCCACATCCCAAATGAGAAGCACTTAAATGATTTGCCGCCACTAGCCGGTTTCAATGACTCACTTACACCGATACTTGCGTCGGTACTCGAGACACTGCCACAACTGACCGGGCTAAGCTTGCAATGAACCTTGCTATCGAACCCTGACTCTACCATGCCACCATTCACTTCGAGCTCCATGCCATCATCCTCAATGATTTCTTTCTTTCTTCCGACTTTGAAAGGAAGTTGTAGCTTGAAGCACTTCCCTCTGCTGACCCGGTGAGGGAGACTCGCAAAGCTAGAAACAGCAGAGAGACTAGACGTTGTAGCAGTAGCGGGTGATGAGGTTCCATGATCTGTGTTGGAATTAGGAAACGAAGCTACTGGATTCCTCAAAGGCGAAGGCGTAATACCTGCGCATTCCTCGTTAGTTTGATCATCCATCGATTCGACTTGTATAGGTTCGTTGTTGTCGGCGATGGGTATGTACCGATGAGTTTCACTTCCAAAATCTTCGTCGATAAATGACCTCTTCTCTTCGTTCGATTCGTCATCGTCTCCAAATGCGTTGCAGTCTTGAGAACTATCAATATCATTTTTCCGCAGTTTCTGTTCAGGGTAAGCAAGTTTCGGTGAGTGCAGAGGTAGCTCAGTGAGCAAACGGCCGCCACGACATTCGAA